>JAOEGS010022302.1:0-34832 GCA_025447755.1 Corythornis vintsioides | reverse complement strand
ACAACCTCCCTGGGCAGCCTGTTCCAGAACTCTGTCACCCTCACTGAGAAAAAATTCTTTCTTGTGTTGACCCTAAATTTCCTGTTGCAGTTGCAGTAGATCCTTTATTTGAAGCATAAATTCCCCTGGACTGGAACTCAGAAGAATAAATATATTCTGCTTTTAGATAAAAGGCTAACTAGACAGTCTAAAACAAAACAAAACAAAACAAAACAAAACCAACCCCAAACACTATAAGAGCAATATAAGAACCAGGCTTCAAGCTTGCAATGAGATTTTTACACCTTTAGATATTCTGAATTCCAGAGGAAATATGAATTTAATCTGAATTGTATTTACTTTGCAAGAACAATACTTCTTGTTCTCTGCTACCTGCTGTTTCATTGTATGTCCACTAGAAAGCTTTCAGCATTCATTTTCATTTCAGCATATGAGTGTCATTTTTTGTTAAGCATGAAACAGAAGTTTTTGTGAAATGGTGATTTGTCCCACCATCTTGTTTCTGTATCTTTACAAAAAATGAGAGAAGCCAGTATTCTATCTCACTACGTATTTTGGATTTGACACTTTTCAAAACCCAGCAGTACTGATGGTTTTTCCTGTACTGAAAAAAAAAAAAAAAAAAAAGTTTTTTCAACTGCTACCAGTAATTCCAGCACAGAAAAAGAAAATGTAAGCGCAGCAAAATAAAGATGAATTACCACACAGATGTTATGCAGAAAGAATGCAAAGTGGTTGGGGCTCTGCCCAATGCTGGCATCAGAGCTGCTGTTCAGCCCACAGGACTGCAGCTGCAGCTGTAATGCCCTCTTCAGTGGGTTCTGATGGCTCTCATTGAACTCATTTAATAACTCTGGATTATTAATCATACATTCTTGCCTGAACCAATAGCTCAACTTTGCCAAGGAGGTCCCAACATACCTCTAATCTCATGAAAGGTGTGATCTTGGGACCAGATTTGTCTTAGGACAAAGTCTTGCTTGGGTGTCAGTCTTCCACAGCAAGCACCATGGCTGTGTGATTATATGGTCTTCCTCATGAGACATGTTTTCAGCAAACAGGAATGATCCCAAAGAATGTCAGTGTTTACATCTTGTTGAGGAGGAATGGGGAGTAGATGATTAGGCACTGAAGCTTGCAGTAACATAAGCACCCCACTTAAGTCCAGGAGGGCTCTGGAAATTCAAACACATCTATTGCAGCACATCTTCAGTTTCAAATAGTTGCTCCCATAATCATTCTGGTGATTGAAGCCATATATCCTGTTCCTAGATTCTAAGTGATCCAAAACCTGTACATAGGCAGCCAGTGTCCAGGCTTGGGAATAGGAATTATCTGACTGAAGAGTAAGAACATAATTTGTCTTATCTTAAAGAAAATGTCAAAAATATGGCAGATGAATCACTCTACAGATGTTCACTTCTAGGTTACTGTTTCAGATGTAGCCTTCTTCAATATAAATTTAAACAATAAGAATTATATATGATGAAACCCACCTTGAAGTTCCCTTTTCCATTCCTTGGACCGAGATAAAAATCAAGGATGTAATGATTTTATTTTTTTTTTAAGTTAGCCAAATAGAAGATCTATTCTTCCAGTGAAATACAGTGAACAATGTCAAAACGTGTGGTATTATTTGTGGTACAATTCTTCTAAAGCCATCTGTGATTAGAGATGTAATTACACAGAGGAAAAGTTATAAAAGTACAGTAATACGGATTTCTTTGGAGATATGTTCCACTATGTGCAACCTTAATATTCTTTTCTGAAATACCACACTATGTCTTTTGTGTCCATTGAAGTCCCCAAACTCAGCACTCTGATTAGACTTCTCAAAGACTGTGGGCATTTCTAGGAAAAGCAAATGAGTATTGACTGAATATACTGATTAATATTAATGCTAAATGGATTGAGATCTACATCATGTATATCTTTTTCCTTTTTTTTTTCATTGTAGTTAGAGAGAAATAAAGTTGGCTAGCTCTTCTCATACATCCTCAAAGGTTAACCAAATATTGTGATCTATTGTTAATTAAAGCAGCACTGGAAAGTTTCTATTCACCAGATTTTTACTTGGATCAAAACTGAAAATTAATATTGCCATTTTGCCCTAAACTGTTCACATCTCAGTGAACATCCACCTGGGCTTGATTGGCAATTTGAGGTTGTGAGAAAGCTGGGGTTGCCAAGGTAGTATGAGCCAAAACACAGGCAGACCTGTGTGAAGGTTTTACACAGTGTTTAGTTGCATCTTTATGTATTTGAGCCACTAATAACGGTCTCTACTTTTAGAAACACAAGGTTTATACATGTATTCTCAAACCCTATTTGTTTATTTCACAGGAAATGGTTCAAAGAGAGTTTCCTCAGTGTCATCTCAGTTGTTTCAGAGTAGTTAATATTTTTCATGTCTCCTCTAGTAAAAAATTTAAATTTCTTATTGTGAGTTTTGTTAATGTAAAGTTCAGTTTCAAGCCAATATTTTTTGTTGTTGTTGGTAAAACAATCAAACAAATGACGACAACACCATAACAACAAACAGCAAACAACCCTCTTGTATTTCTCTTTGGGAATGTAAGGAGACTCCACAACCTCCCTGGGCAGCCTGTGCTGAGCCTGCAGTGAGCTGCAGGGACATCCTCAACCAGATAATGTTACTCGGATCCTCGTCGAGCCTCACCTTAAATATCTTCAGGGATGGGGTCTCAACCACCTCCATGGTCCCAGTGTTCCACCACCCTTGTGGTAAAGAATGAGGAGCATCCCATCTAAATCTACTCTTCTCTAATTTAAAACCACTGACCCTCATCCTGTCACTACAGGTCTTTGTAAACAGTCCCGTTCCCACTTTCTTATAGGCCCCCTTCAGGCACTGGAAGGTTGCTATTAGGTCTCCTCAAATTCTTTTCTTCTCCAGGCTGAGCAACCCCATCCCCCTCAGCCTGTCTTCATAAGAGGGATGTTCCAGGCTGCTGATCATTTTTTGATAGCCCTCCGCTCACCCCACTCCATGTCCTTTCTGTACTGAGGGCTCCAGAACTGTATGCAGTACTCCAGGTGAGGTCTCACCAGAGCAAAATGGCAGAATCACGCCTCTCAATCTGCTGGCCACATTTCTTTTGATGGAGCCTAGGATGCCAAGTCATAAAGTACCTATAGTATCCATAGTCCCTTTGTTGTCTTTAACTTTTTACACCATTATATTAATGTTGCAGCTTCAGTAGCTACAGCCTATCTGCCAACCTTGGTCTTTGTAGATAATAGGGACTAACTCTGAGACAAAAAGAGACAAAAAGGAGCCTCCCCAGATAAGCCAGACTGTACCTGTGCTGCAATTGTCAGCTCAGCATAACCTTACATTCTGAACCAAAGGTGGAGAACATACTATGAGGAAGATTGTGGGCCTTTCTCCAGAAGCATGCAGCCCAAGACCACCAGATAACAACACAGTCATCAATGGGAGGACACTTATGATAATGAGTTCCCGAAATAATTATAATAATCACACCTATTCCTAGAACTAATTATGCTAATCCAGCCTGTGTCTCTGAATATGCATGTTTTGTGTTATAAATTACCAATTGCTTTGAGAAATAGTGTGCAAGTTAGGAGGAGTGATACCTGTGCAGCTGGCGCCATAAAAAACATACCTGCTTTATAACCTTTTCCAAGTTGTACAGTTTGATCCCATGTTTAGGGATTTTACTTTTCAGTTCAATCTCTAACTAACTGTCCTGTCTGAAGTTAACGGCACATTTTTACAGACAGTCTGCTTCTAGCACTGATAATGCTCAATGCTTAGAGTTACTACTGAGGATTGGTCTGGAGACCAAGGTCACTGATATATCTTGTGTACCATGTTAGGGGTGCAGAAAGTAAACAGATGTACCTTCAGGGAAGAGTGGACAGAAGAGGTGACCTTAAACTGACTAATGAGGAATTCCATCCCATATATGTCATATTGGTATAAAGCTGAGATATCTCAAGGATCAAGCTCTCTTCTTCAATAGCCAGCATCTGAGGAGGACTCTGTCTGTTCTGCCTTCAATCCTGATCTGCGTGGTCCTGAATCTAGTTTCAGAATCCAGCTCCTGAATATGGTTCCCATCTGCTACTCAATCCAGTCTTGGACTTTTCCACACATCAGCAGTGATGGTGACGTAATTGTCGTTCAATACTTTCTATATGCTTGTATATATTTAATTTTATTATTATTTTCATTGAAGCTGTTCTAATATTGTTTTCCAATCCATAACTCTTTCTCCCTTTCTTTCCCCTTGGGGAATTGAGAGGGGTTAATAAAGAACATCTGTCACTAGTTTAATGGCTGGGCCATCACTAACCCTTGATAGAGTTTCACTGCATTTATATGACATGTATGTGTCCATTTTTCTGCTGTACAGACAGAAACAGAGGATCACTAGCTGCATGCTTTTGTGTCAGATGGTGTTGTCATGAGGCTGTGCAGACTCCCCACCTCCACAGTTTGAAGACTGGGACTGTACCAACTATTGAATGTGTCAGCTGTGTTCTTTGTCTCAGCATGACTCAGTAAGTCAGGCAGGATGCCAGGATATGGCCTCTGATCAAGGTCTAAGTTCCATCACTGCTATACACTATTCTTGCTGAGCAGCACAGACATCCCTTCAGTATGTTATCTATCTGCCTCTGCTGCTTGCCAGATGTTGGGAACAAACTTGAATGATTATCCCAGTGAGCTGATCTGTAGGGATATCAGTGTGACTAAAACTGACCAAATAACTGTATAAGAGATTCTAGCAAATTTACATCAGAATCCTCCTTTAATTTAGTATTCCCAGTTAAAAGAATATATAAATATATATGTAGGGGTTTCAGAAAAGGTCTCCAACGTTGAAAATCTTCAGTGTCTTGGAAAGTGCTAATGAAAGGAAAGAGATACTTACAGACCTGGAAAACTTGTACAATATAAGAGTTTGAAAAAAACTAGGAAAGGATTCTTTTTGTGGGGGAGGGGTTGTTGTTTGTTTTTTAATTAGTCCACTCTGCTATTGTAAAAATAGAAAAAATATATTCACTGAAGAAGAAAAACATGAAAGTAGAATATTTAATCTGAGACAAAAAAAAAATAAAATAAATGAAGAACCTCCTTTTAAAAGAGCTGTTTCTTGTTCTCTGATGTTAGCTTTAGTAAGCACTTTTAATTCAGGTGAGCTTTGTGCTTCAGAAGTCCAGCAGCTGAGTCAGTGGCAACTGGAGAAAAACCCTGTCTATACAGTCTGCCTTTACAAACTGGTAAATGGTTATTTGAGCTGGCTAATAACTTACAGTTATACTATTGAACAAACTTTTTAAATTATTGGTGTATTTGTGATGAGTATTTTTTATTTCAGAAGTTTCTTGAAAGAGACTGAAAAGAGAGGTACAAGTTCAAAGGCATAGGGCAAAGTAGCTCTCTTTTAGAAATATTTGAAGGAAAAATACTGTAATCTTGGCCTTTGTGTTGCGTGAAATTGCATATGTGAAATCAAAACAGAAAGAAGATTTCTATTTTTATAACATAAAAATAAGGTTTTTTAAAGCTACAAATAATATAACAAATTTGTGTACATTTGGGGTTCAGAAATACAGTCAACAATGCTAGTGCACTCATATATACAGTTTTTGTACAGAACACCAAAATTATGAAGCCAAATCATAGCTTACTTGACTGCAGCAGGATAACAGCTGCTATCACGGGTAAAGATTGCTTGGCTGAGACCTTAACCTAACATAATGATGAAATCTGATCCAGCAGATATACTGGGTTAATATTTGTTTGCCAAAAGTTGAACAAAGGTAGGACAATACAAGTAGTGGTGTGAAGTGTTGCAGTGTTTATATGAGCATGGGATTGTCTAGACAGTTAAAATCAGGGTAAAATCAGCTCTAATTGCTGTAAAAGTAAAACTGAAGGGGGTGGGTGGGAGAGGGTGGCAGAGCTTTGTGTCAAAACAGAGGTTAGGTTTTGCAAGACTGAGTTGCTGGGGTGCTCCTGTGAAATGTCTCAGCAAAAAAAACAAAACAAAGTCTAGTTAGGTATTACTAAAAAAGACACTTATTTGACTCAGATGAAAAATGTTGTAAAACTTGTAGAAAAACTATTCCATAGATGATTCCCAGGTTATTAGAGAGTCATCATGCCCAGGTGGCTTTTAAAGCAGGTGTGACAACATATGCTGCAATTTGTGGGAATAAGGTCAGACAAGATTACAGACAAGTCTACTGTCTGCTTCCAACAGCATATAGGCTTGTGATGCCTCAGGGAGTGCAAACAAACCCTACTAGTGTAGACAGAGCAGCCAAAGCATTAAAAATAAAGAAAAGGATTTTATTTTTTTTTTCCTGCTATAGGCTTGCTTTTGCTTAAAGAAAGGGTAAAAGCTATACTGGCAAAAGGTCATTTTACTGGTATAACTCCTAGGCCTCCATCCAGGGTAACTCCATCAGCAAAATATATCAACTAAAAGATTGGTGTGATCCAGTAAATCTCCTAAATCTAGAACAGTACTGGATTACAAATACAATCCATGGAAATGTTATGTGCTTGTCTTAAAACCCTAACTGACTATGACTAACTAATAATAATACTAATAAACATAATGTGTCTAGCCAGCATAAAAACCAGGTTTTGCATTCTGATACCATCTCAGTAAAGGCAGGAAAATTGGCTGTGATCTATCTTCTTGGTGAAAGCTACTTATAAATTAGTTTTTAAAAATGAACTGGAAGATGAAGGCTACTGGAACAGCTCAAAAGTCAAAAAACAGAACCTACTCAGCATTTCTTGACATATCACTCCAGAAATACATGATAAGACTGATGGTGCACCAATTACCAAATGTGGAAAAGGTGAATGGTGTAATGCATAGAAAGCAGGTAATAAAGATAGTTGTTTCACAATGTATCTCTGCAGAGCATGGATTTCTGCCAGCTACAGAGAGTCTGGCTGTTCAAGCATGTTTAACCTCATAGAGTGAAAATATTTCCATGATGTTTGAGCTTTACAGATTTAAAATCACTGTGCTTCTCCAGATGTGTTACTTTCCCTTCTCCACACCCAAAAAGGTGGAAGGACTGGGTCATAGTTACCTACAATAAATTCCACAGTAAAATCTAGGGAAAAGATAAATTCTATTAGTTTCAGTTAATCAAAGATTTTACAATTTTTTATTTTCTTGTAAAATGACAGGGGATAAAGCATGGAGCCAAAAAGAAAACCAGAACAGCTCAACATTAAACAGGAAAAAAAAAAAATTATTTTTTTAAAAAAAGTTATTTTTTAAAATAAGGTAAATTTTCTTTAAAAACCAAAATGGTTGAGAGTATTTCTTAAAATTAATTTTTAATTAATTTCAAAACAATAAATTAAAAAAGTTGCTTAAATCATTCTTGAAGAAAGAGTGCAACTTACACTGTAAAAACTGCCTGCACCAAAGGAAATTAGATATATTTTTTTAAACAGGGAACATTTATTACACAAAATATAATACTAAGACAAGAAATCTGAGGTAGTGCTGTAAACAATTTGCAGAAGGATTTAGGCAAGTATTTGGAAGGAAAGTAATCTATTCCAACATGCTGGTTAGAGGACAACTGTTAAGAGAGAAGACTGAGATAAGGGCTAAGACTGAGATAGGACTCAAAAAATGTGTTAATCTTTTCCTTAAACTATCTCATAAACTCCATACAAGGAATTGTAATTAGCTCAGAATTAATTCTTTCAGGGTTACTAGGCTAAATCTGGCAAATATGGTGCAAACTTTCTAAACTCAATTGCTCAACTGCTAAATGCAATATATCATGCATATACAACAGTGATACACCAGAAAAGTCTAATTCACCCCATTAGAAGCTGATTGTGAACACAGCTTTAACAGTGGTTTAATTGTTAAAATGAGACAGAGAAATTTTGGAGTGTAATTTAACATTTATCTATAAAAAACACTGATACTGTGAGGATTTTAATCTTTCCTGACAAAGGCAGAATAAAATAGCTGAAAAACTGAAGCTAGACAAACAGGGCTAGAATTTAAGACTCGTGATCCTAGCTAGTCAGGCAGTTAGAGAAAAAACCTTAGCAGAGAGACTCTTGGTACATGTTGATGATATTTAATCTTTAATAGGTATAGTTGAACCTCCTCATAGGAGAAAGTCTAAAGTGTACATATACAGGAGACCTGCATGGCAAATGTTGTCCTTTCAGTCCTTACATTGTGTGGCTCCATCATAGCACTAAGTAAAAAGGGTCAAGGTTCTGTGGCCCTTATGGCAACTCACATGACTGTGCAGATGACTTCTTTTTCCTTCCAGAACAGGTAGCTGCATTGAGACTGCACAGCAGGAGTGGAACCTGTCACGTGCAGATCTCTTACTGCTGTTTGGCACAGTGCTAGTAGGCCAAAGCTACATAGCAGTAATTGATAATAACTATTGATGTAACACTGTGGGCACTCATATACTTGTGTCTGAAACCCTACCTTGGGTTTAAGCAATGAGCTAGTAATATGTTTTCATGTTTATCAAGGTCTTTCTCTGAGAAACAGATATCTCTGCATTGTTCTAGACATGTTTCCATCACTTCCTTCTCTTCTTTTAAGCAATACTGGGAAGTTAAATCTCAGGCTTCAGAGCATCAGAGGATTTCTTGCAAGCATAATGAAGATTTTTTTTCCTCTCAATTTGATAATGTCCATTTTAAAAATTATTTGGAAAATAATTTTTGTTTGCTACCTTGTTTTCTCATCTAAAATATTTGAGATTGATCAAAGTTTATTGTCATTAACAGATTAAAATAAACATTAAATAAGATTAGTTATAAAGCAAAATATGCCCAAGACTTAACCTAGGAATGCTCAAGTCTTTACTCGATTAGTTTATTTTATTTTTCTGAAATATCTTTGTTTCAAAATGTGAACTCTAATTCACAGAAAGACTGTAACATTTAATAGTGCATAATAATGCTGAGAAACCACAGCAACAATAGTAATCTTTACAACTGAATAAAAACATGAAGGAAGCTATTAGATTACTTGATTTTTATTTTTCATCCTTCCACTACCCTGTTTTGTGAAGCATTTCTACATTTCATCTTTCAAAATAATATAGAAACTACTTACGAACAATAAAAAAAAATCCACTGAGTTTGGATTTGACCTCTAAATCATTAACTGAATGAACTGTATTCCTTTTTTCTTTGTTTTTGTATGCATGTGTGACACATTTACATCCTTTCCTAAAAGACAGAATGTTATAGTATATGACTTCATGTCAGACTGACCTGGCAGTATAAAGATTAAAACCTTCCATTTATTCTCAGAAACACTCCACTATAGCAGAAGGGTTATTTTCAACTTCAGTCAAGCAAGAGTAAGAACTCATGTTTGTAAAAAGCACAGTTAAATTCCATGTCTCATACAGTCTTAAACCTTCTGTCTCAGGTAATCCCTATGAAGTTCAGGAGCCCATATGAACAGTAATTTAACAGATCAGTTTCTAGAGTAGCATTTGAGTATTCTTCAGCTTGTATCAAAGCAACTAAATGTATGAATCACAAAAGAGGTAGTAATTTAAATTCACTTTATAGACAGTCCTTGAACTAATGGCATTGAACGATAGATACTGTTCTGCTCTTCCTCACTAATGTTTCTCAGAGTCTAATAGTCCTATTGTAATTCTTCTTAATTTTAGACAATATATTAATTTGAAGGAGAAGAAACATCACTGATTTGTTAAGAAAATGCAGTTTCCACTAGGGAAACCAAGCAAAGAACCAAGCCTGCTGAACTGCTTATTTGGATATATATTTATAATGCATTCCTTTAATATGTCTAGAAAAAAAGAGGACACAAATCCAACAAGTACCAGTGAAATAATCAGCTCTTACTACATTGTCCTAGTTACAAGTGTTTGTCCTCTTATTTATCTGGCATCACCTCTGTACTTCCTTATTTTCAATCTGCATTTATTTTCCCAATTCAAGTACTTAGTGAGTGGCAGACTAGCAAGAAACACACACTTTCAGTGCATTTGCATAATGTAACAGAAACTCTTCCCTTTTCTAATGCCAGAGATACAAAACGCTGCCAGAATATTGTTCTTGTTTAGCTCAACGAGCAAGGTGCTCAGCCTATCCCTTCCCAGTCCCTATCCTGCTTTGAACAAATTCTGAATTGCATACTGTAAAGCATCAAATATATACCTACAGTACTTCTACTTTAGATAAAAAACAGCAAAGTCTGATTTTCTTCTGCCCCATAGGGAGAAGCTGATTTTAAAATATATTTTTTAGAAAAACAGTTCTCAGATTCAAGTTATTCACAGGCCACTTTCACAGGTTTTTATCTCAGCACTGTCCATTGACATTTTCCAGTAAGCATAACCTTTTTGATTGATGGAGGGCTCATAAATGGATAAGACTTGAGGACATTCACATGTTGACAGGCAGGTAATAAGTATACCCTCACAACTAGCAGGAGTGACGGCTGTCATCAGGAAAGTTAAGAAGCAGGAAAGCTGAAGGCTTAAGGGGAGAGATATTAGAAGAAAAGCAAAGCCAGATTAGTCTTGTGACCAGACTAAGCAGAAGAAAATGGTTCTCAGGAGTCAAACAAACATGCCCATGGAAGACTAATGATTGTATGATCTTTTTTTTATAATACACTCAGTACCACTGTGGTGTAGGCACAGTTTAATTATGATTGTGGTGTTTTACACCAAATTTTGTCATGTTACACATGCTAAAAATCAAGCACAAGAGCCAGCCATGAGTAATGTTTCTTATGTGATATAGACCTGACTGGCACAGTAGCACTAAGGGTTATCTTGAAAAACCTTTATGAGGCATTCAAAAGCACAGCTACTTTGGACTGAAGAAGAGGAAACAATAACCTTGCTTTCAGAGATTACATAATGAAGTGGACTGCAGTTTTTGTTATGAATGGTTTCTTTTAACAGGATGAAGTGTAAAGAAACTTTTAAAGAAACTAAGCAGAAAACAATATGGAAAATTGCAAAGGTAAGACACATGCTGTAAATAACTTCAAAGGAATTAAAACTGCAAAAAGCTGATCTAAGTATAGTGAGCAAACCACCCCGTCTGATTTGGTAGATAATCAAGTGGATTACTCTGCATAAAGGATGAAAAAAAGATTTTAAAGCTTGAAGAGACTGGAAAGAGAAGTTTGACTGAAGCAGATGTCAGCAGAAAGATGACATGCTGGCAAACATCCACAGACAGTTAGATACTGAACCGGAAATCCCATTTCTTTCTTCTAGTCACAGAGATAACAGGGGGAGAGTGGCTGGGGAACATTTCAGCTTCCTTTGTGTAGTCCTATTCTTCTGTTCTTTAATCTCTAATGGCATTATTATTTGTATTTTTCTCCAGATGCCATGTATGTATCAAGAACAAAAAGGCTATGCGTTTTTGCAAATGCTTTTAGTCTGAAACAGAGAACAAATAAAGCTCCAGAAGGGATACACTCTGTACAGGTGCCAAAGGCACATTAGTGTGTGCTCACTCATGAAGCTTGAGAAGGATGGCAGGACTCTGCCACACACTTCATCTCCGAGCTGTGGCAAAGAGGCAAACAGCTGCCTCCGCCTGCAAACTTCACAAGAGGGCTTTCTCTTCCCAGAAATAGATTGCTCTACTGGAAACTGCCACTTCAAAAAGCAAACACATAAAGCTGCTGGAATTAAGAAATAGGTGCTTTTGAAATGTCATGTTTTTAAAATAATTTTAACACTATACTTCTACTACTTTTTCTAATGTTCCCCAGCAAAGATTTGTTTTAAACAAATGTTTTAGATTGTTTATCACTTATGGTAATTACATGTTGCATAACAGTTTTGTTTCAAAAATGGTTAAAAGGTGATGAAAAGTCTTTCCACAGAAAATGAAAACTTTTTTTTCATTACTGACAAATTTTCTTTATTAGGCATAAGTAATAGCTGGCCTTTTGTATTTTCACTCAGATTGCTTAACAACACAGGGATTTTCCCCTCTTCCTTAACAAAGCCAGAAGACACAATTATTTAACAAATGACTTGACATTTATGGATTTCAGGAGGATTATTGTTCCCTGAGACAATTCCTAGTCCTTGTGAAAAAAACAGTACTGTGGAAACTTCTGGTGTTTCATGTGTCACATATGTATTTCTTCCTCTGATTCCACAAAGACAATTGCTTGTAATAAAGAAAGTGCCCCTGAGTTCAGTTCTTCAGTGATTCTGTGTAGTTACATTTTGATCAAGGAATGGAGAAAACTATATACACATTTGGTATTTAGCAGTTCCTTTTCTTTCCTGATTTCTATGGAAAGGAAATAGGAATTCTATACTGCCTGGAGCTGCCACATGCTTTATTAGGTCTCTGCTCTGGATTCCTGCTCCACAAAAAATGGAGGTGCTCTATATTGTGTAAGGTATAATCATGGCCATCAGGCAGATATAAAGAATATTTTTCATTCATCAAAAGTCCAAATTATATTTATTAGTCTATATTCTGCTTCTCTGCAAATGGATGGCTACAACAGGTTAATATAATAATTTAATGACAGAAGAAAAAAAATAGAGCTGATTTTCACTGAAACTCAGTCTCTCATCAAGACGTTGCTACTGCTTTTGACCACTGATTTCTAAGCTAACCTAAGGCCATCTGGAAGGCAGTAGAAAATACTCTACCCCCTTGAAGAAGAAATGTTTCTTTCCAATCCCTTGTTATTGGCACACACCATGATGTTAACTCTGCTCTCTGGAACATTCAGTTTAAGAAAGTTATTATTCACTTAGCCCCAGTAGTTTTACGTATACCATGATGTGTTACAACATTTTGCAATGAAGAATTTCCACCAGGGCTCCAACTTTTCCGCCATCTCTCCCTTAAGAGTCCAAATGACCTTTAGGCCTTGCATTACAAGTCAGATAGATAGTTCCTACATGCCTTTTCCCCTCTCTTATTTCAACAGACTTTTATGTAGTAAGCAGAATTAATCTATAATTGCAGTTATCTATAATTCTCACTAACCAGTGAAACTATGTAGTTCCTATATTGCCACATTTATCACTTTCTATATAAGCAATTCCCATAAGGATACTCTTCCCCAGATGTGAGAAATGTTAATAACATGGTCATTTGTTTTCAAGTAATTTTTTTTATAGGGTTAGAATCACAACTCTCAACAAACCCCTTTCATTACAGTTGTAGTAAGATAAATCCCAACTGAATATCAAGAGATAGAGGAAATATGTGTTCCCTGTAAGTAACAACAGGAAATCTGACTTGATCCTTCATAAGGTCAACATCCACTTCAAGCCAAGAAAATTTTACTTAAAATATCAGAAGCCAAAACATTGCTGAAATTTATATGAAATAACTGAGCCTTGAACTGTCATCCAAAAACAAATACATCACTTTCCTCTCATCAAAGAGCAAAACCTTTTCCCAAATATGAATACTACAAGAGCATAGGCAGAAGAGTTGCCAGATAAAATTGGCTTTTTACCTGCTTCTGTTTAGCATATCAATCTGTGGTATAACTTCAAAGGATACAGTTAAATAAACAACTATATATCTTTTGTTAACTAGTAAGAGTAAAAACCCAGGAGATGGGAGTTATACAAAGTGAACATCATGTGAGGGGTAGACATTGGAAAGGAAAGTCAATGCTACAGCATCAAGTTAGACAACTCTCTTTTGTTTATCAAAACTAGAAAGTTTCTGGTTGTTATTTAACTTTTAGGAGCTTAGAGGAAGAGGTAAATTGCCTAAAAGGGATTCAAATTTATATCCTTGGCAGTTTTCATTTTGTTTGTAAATCCCACAGACAGCTTTCCACTATCAGACTGCTGTCTGGGCAATACAAAGGGTCTCAGTTTGTTGATGTGGTTTTACAAATGTTTCCTGCTATTTTTTTCTATTTGTTTTGTATGTGGGCTATAATGTTGAAATGATGAGAATAAATGTCCTAGGTCATATCCTTCTAATGATACTCCATCTGTTCCGAGTATTATACTTGGATGAATGAGGACCTTTTACACTTGGAAAATCAAAAAATACAGTTTAAGTTCTGTGTTTCAACTCAGTATATGAAAAACCTCTGCCTAGTGAGTCTTTTTATAAATTTGTTATTAGTTTATTCTACCAATCAATAGCTTTTTTTTTTTTAAATAACAGATTAACAGTTCCTGCCAATTGCCTAATTAGATCTTAAGAATTACATGAATTTAGCTAACTGACAAACCTGGATTTAAGCTTTTAATGCAAAATCCTAATTGAATGTTAAAAAAACAAAACAAAAACACCTCAAAAAAATCCCAACCTAAATCTTGAGTTAAGACAAGAAGACAAGCATAGTTCTATGAAAGCAATGGAATCACAGTGACCTATGACACTTAGGGGAATCCTGCTTTAGGACTTCATTGTAATCCTTTCTAAAAAGAACTTTTTCTGGTTTTCTACTCTACACACTGGAGTATTCAGAGATTTTCAGCTTCCCAAGTTGTTTTTCATTCTTTCTTCCATCTGCTGAAAGAAGAGATATCTTTTCAGTTGTTTCCCTTCTCAAAAGAAATAGACATTTAACAGTTTTCTGATTCAACCCCAAGAAAACGGCACCCAGATGCTAGCCTAATTTCTTCTCTATTTTTTTCATTTTGCTTTTTTTTTTTTTTTCCCTTAGTATTAAAATTACCTAACTGCTTGGTTTTTCTCTTACTTCCAATTAAAGAATATGTTTTCCTTTTCTCCTCCCTGTTTCATTCAGAGAAAAGTTAGCAGCTCACCAGCACTGCTCAGCCATTGTACTTTGGTCTATTTCCAGTTGCCAGAGATTATCATGTAACTTTTCTGTCTGTGGTGCATGTTCAATCTTTTGTGACCAGTATCAACACTATATGGAATTTTCCTGCTTATTTTTAGCAATTAACAGATTGTATAACAAAGTTGGATATCAAAAACAGGCCATTCATCTAGAATCCCTTTATTCTGTACTTCTCCATACCATTTAATTTTAACTTTCTTTAACAACTATGGAAGACAGCAATCACCTTCCAAAGTGTCCCTATATCTTACATGACTTTAAAGGAAGACTAATTTTTATGATTCCCAAATAAATTAAAACTGAAAGTACTTCCATCAACAAAAGAGCATATCTGACTGACTGGACCTAAGCCATCCTGATGATCACTACAGAACAGACTACATGGAAGTGATAATTACATTACTTATGTACTTATGTTAACAATAGCAAAGTAATAGCATCTGTTCCTTTACACCATCATATCACTGAAAGTGGCTGTTAGCATATGTGATGGTAACACTGTCAGGAACTGGCCAGGCCCAGCCAGAACAGGGCTTGTTACTGCTCCATGTATTTATCTGTGCACAGACACCCCACCATGCCTGATAGGGAACAGATTCAATAAATTAGTAAGTGCACTGCTGAGACTTCCTTTTGTACAAGGGCTGTCCAAAGAACAAATTGGTTCTTGAATTGTCACTTACATGCCTTCTAAACAGAGAGTTAGAGTACTCAGGGGAAGGGCTGTTTGTGAGGTTAAGTTTTTCTTAAATTAGTACTTCGATGCAAACCTCCTAGAAATACCCATTCAATTATTACCCACCTGGACATGTTCCTGCGTGACCTGATCTAGGTGATCCTGCTCTGGCAGAAGGGTTGGACTAGACATCTTTTGAGGTCCCTTCCAACTTCTAATATTCTGTGGTTCTGTCATTCTGAATTTAAAGTGGCTTAGCTGTAAGTGCTGTAATGTGGTTTGAAACCTGGCTAAATGATTGTAAACATAATGATAAACAGCAGCACAATGAAACAGAGAGAGGTGTCTAAAAATTATACATCTGCTCCTACTTATCTTCCTTATTTATAATCCCCAAAAGGAAGCAAATGGCACACAGATGATAGTAATTCAACCCCTAGTGGCATATGCAGAGGAACTGTACAAAGGTGGACAAACAGAGCAGAAACACAGGCAGAAGATAATTACACAGGGTCCAATTTGGAAAGAGGTAATTCTAGGATGAGAGGAAGGAGGTTATAATCCAAAATACATAGATATCCTCAGTGGGAGGAAGAAATTTAGGGGATGGTAAAGTTACAAAAAATGAAAGTATGAAAGTATTTCAAAGGATGAAATAATGAAAGATACAGTGTAATTTTTTTTTTAACTAATTGTACAAAGCAATGGCCAATGATTATAAAAGATCTCTTTCTGCCTGTCTCAACTGGACCAGGGTTACATTGCAGTTCTGAGGTGAGAAAGGCTAGTGAAATATTGAAAAGGCATATAAAGTTCAGGAGGGAGTGAGAAGAACTTTTATTGCAAGAGATCATTTTGAAAGTCTCCTTCTCATTCCCTACTTGATGGATGCTAGTCATTGAAGACATTTATTTTCTTATCCTTCTGAAGTATGAAAGGAATTACACATACAGCTTGTTGCTTTAGCAGGAAGGAGAATAAAGCCATAAATGATATATTGTCTTCAAAGTTTTATTGGAAGGTGGAGCCTTTAAAAGCTTTGCAGTCAGATTTTGCTCTCAGTAACAACACTGCAATGTCAAAAAATTTCTCCTGAAGTCCACCTTTATTTAGTGCTACTTTTCTGCAGTAAAAAAACCAACCAAACAAAAAAACCAAACAAAACAACCACCCCCGAGTACAGGCTTCACATTTTTCATAAAATATTTTGCAACACAACTTTTTCAGATGAGCATTGAATTTTGCTGGCAATTTACATATGTTAGTCACATATAGTTGTTTTGATTGGCTGAATATATATTTCCATAAATAACAACCACATACAGGATTTTAATATCCAGTCCAAATGACTTTTATAAACTTCTGTAATCTTTGTTGCTTCTATGAATCTGTATTTTATAAATAGTTGTTGGACTTTTTTCTTCTTTAACTTTCTGTAATCTTTCCAGAGCTCCAAGTTTCCATATGTTGGTAACCATAAAAGTAATTTCCCTTTAGGTCCTTTCTAAAATATGTTTAAGATGGAAAAAAAAAATTCCTTCTCTTTAAAAAACACTTGCATTTGAGAATAAAATAGTATGCTTTGGGTAAAATCCAGAGATGTCAAATATAGTAGCAGACAGTATCCAAAGCAGTTAGCAGAAAATTTTGGTTCAATAATTGAATTCCATAACTACAAGCTAAATGAGTGGTAGGGATTTCTAAATTGCTATTATGAAGAAGAAGAAAAAAAAAAGCCTAAAGCTATGAAATCAACATAATCTCTGTCACCTTTAAACTTGGCACCTTATTTCTCCAGGGCCAATTACCTGCTGGTATGAACTGGCTCAGATCCACTGGATTTGAATTGTCAAACCTGTCCCTGCATTTCATACTCCCAAAGGAGTAATTTCCCTTTATGGAAGCAAATTAAATCAGTGCAGGAGAGCTGGCTTTTTGTTTGGAAATATTTATGTTTGCCTCGATTTTTTGTTTGTTTGTTTTTATTGTTTCTTCTGCTTGTTGGAGACCCTCCTATTCAAATATACACACCTAAGCATACTTCGCAGTTTCAATCGTGGTCAAAGTCCAGAGTCTGCTGCGCTTGCTCTCTGCTGATGTGTCCAAAGTAAGGTGCTGTTGGGAACAAAGTACTGCTAAAAAGTGGCTGGCTCTCATCTGTGACTGCTTGTGAGCTTACCTTCTTTTTTTCCAGTGCCAAGCAACACAAGGAAAATTCAGTAATCTGTGGGTACGTGCAATAGCTTTACCTCTGAAACCACTGCTAGGACTTTTCTTCCACTGCCTTTTAGGGTACAGGCTGTAGTCAGCCACCTGTGGTTTAAACGAGCTTGTTTTCTGCTGTGCTGGAACAGAATAAAGACAAGCTCTCAGTGCTGCTTTAGCTGAGGGGTGTTAACAGATAAGCTTCAGGTGCAGGCATTGAAATTTCTGCATAACTTCACCCATACTGCATGGATATGATACTTCTAAATCCTTGCCTATGGAGAGGGAGGAAGAAGTAATATAAGAACAAGAGATATTTATTCATCACCAGATAAGTGCTCAAGATATGACACAGGTATATGTTCAGTAGTGTCTGCATGCTTGTTTATGCATAGGTATGCAGGCAATATATATAGCCTTTTGTGAGTAATAGGAAAATTATACTTCTGTCTCTCATCATTTAATGGCCAAAATATTGCACTTCTACTTGCAGAGCAGTTAGAAATACAACTCTTTAAAACACCTTTATCTCTTCTGTTGCCAGTTTAGACTTACTCTGATGTATGAATCTATAGAAAAAGAATGGTAGCACTCACTCCGGAAGACCTGACAGCTTCCAGATACTATCAATTTGTGGCATTGTTTGTTTCAGTTGCAGTGCACCATGCTAACAGCCATGGTCTTTATATGATCCTTCAGCATATCATTCTTTGCTCCTTCTGGTTCAGTTCAGAGCTGGAAACTTTAGGCTCCTATAGCCTTAAACTGTAGCTGGATCAAGCTCAGTAGTGTTCTTAACATACGTCTGATGGCAATCCTGTGACAGTGACAGCGTATGTCTTGTTTGAGTAACAACATTTTATCCTCTTTCCTTATAGATTCAGCTTCTCTCTACATGTATCTTCTCTGAGACATGTGGCTATGATAGTTTGTCACCTAAAATTCACACATTAAAATTATTTCTATGTGAACTGTAACATTCAAAGCAAATTCCAGGGACAAAGTCACTGTTCTAAATGTGGAATATAGTTTCAGGTGGAAAATAAGTCTAGGATAAAAAAAGTAATATGTTTCTTTTTCCACATACTTATATTTTTCTTGATTCATAGAATCATAGAATATTAGGGGTTGGAAGGGACCTCAAAAGATCATCTAGTCCAATGCCCCTGCCAAAGCAGGACAGACCACACTAGAACAGACACAGGTGGGTCTTGAAAGTCACAGAATCACAGAATCATTTGGCTGGAAGAGACCTTTAAGATCATCAAGTCCAACCATTAATGATTGATGATGATTCACATCATTGATGGTATAAAGAAAAATAAGTCCTTGAAAATCATAAACTGATTTGTGTCATTAGGAAAATTGTTTGAGTCATTTCAAAAATATGTTTCAAATGTCCTTTTTGCTACCTTTACTTTTTTTTGTTTTGGTTTGGTTTTTTGTTGTTGTTGTTGTTTTTGTTGCTGTTTTATTGTGGCCATCATGCTTTTTCTTGAAATGTTTGCATGCTGTACATTTCCTGATACCTGATCTGAAACCTTATAAATGGTTACTGCCTGTTTACTTGTAACTACACAATGAAATCTATGATTTTAAAAAAGCCACACTGTTAGTATAATTGTTCGTATTGTTACTTCTAATATATAAAGGTTATTCAATTACAAAGATGTCACTGGGCCATATCTTTTCACACTAACCCGGTATATTTCGAGCAAAAAGGTTTTTTGTGAGACTGACAAAGGCATGCTTAAATAAAGTTTAACAAACAAGTGATCTTCCATAACTACTTAGCACATTTGTTAACAAAATAGCTCTTCTTCATCAATGGGAGGTAAATCACATCCATATAAATCTTCTGTCAATGCAAAACCATCTGGATATATTCCTGTGTGATATGCCCTGGGTGATCATGCTTTGACAGAGGGGTTGGACTCAATGCTCTCCAGAGGTACCTTCCAACCCCTAACATTCTATGATTACTCCTAAAAGTACTAAATCTGAGCAAGGTACTTTTTACAAACTAGAAATGTCAACTACTCAACTCCTCCAAAGATATTTCTTAGACATATTCAGATGACAGATAGATTGGAAGCACTAATTCAGCTTGGTATCAAAAGCAGACTTATTTTGGTAAAACACAAATAATAACAGTAATGAAGAAGCATCATAAAGGAAGCACTGGGTTGATATAAGAATTAAGATACCAGAGTCTCCTGCAGTCTTTGCCCTTTGTCTAACCCAGCAGCAGAATACTAGAAATAGTTTTCTATTGTATGTGCTGTTTGTTTCATGCAGGACCAACTAATGATGGGTTGAAAAGTTTCATAAGAAGGTTTTTACTAGTGATAGCAGGCTCCCTGAAACACTATAATGGAAGGATCAGGGCAAGGAGCAGATTTTTGTTTCACTCTGATAAACTGTATGTGCGAAGAAGAAAATCCTATTCTTCAAAATTAATTATTAGAGATATTTCACAAAATTCCTTCCTCAGCTTGCAAATAACAGCTTTCTTATGAAGTACTCTGCCACCTATATGCATGAATGGCAGTATATAATAAAACATTATTATTGTTCCTCTAAGAAAAGATACACCTTATACTTGTAGTAGTGAATACTTCCTGGAGCATGTCATATCCAGGTTATGCCTGAAAACCATTTTCTTGAATGAATGAAAAGTTATCAGACTGGAAAAATTTCATTGTACTTGGTGGCTAGCACTGACTTAATTCTTACTCACCAGGAGTCCAATTTGTCTTGACGCAATATCTATTTCCAGTAAAGTCACCATCAGAATTGTTATTGCCAAGAAATGAGTACTGAATTGCACAGTATTGAATGAATTATTATTTACTTTGAAAGGTTTAGTGCAGTTTATCCTGCTTTTTGCTTATATTAACTATAAATAACTGTGTGAAATGAATTTATTTAAGACTTATTGGACCAGGTTAATTATTTTACACCCATTGTTAGAGCAACCTCAGTAGAGCAAGCCTGTAATGAATCTACTCATTTATCTAACTAGTTGATACTTGTCTGTGAGTGTTTCATACATATGGAATCATCAAAACCAGTTTCACAGAGGTAAATCTAGTCCAGAGTCTGCCTACATTCAGGGCCAATTTCAAAGGCAATCCTATTATGCATTATGAGTCAATATGAATAATATATGAAAAAAAAAAAAAGGTATTCTAACACAGTAAACATTCCTGGATAAGAATTCTTCTTTTAAATAATACCCACAGTGAAGCCATAGGCAAAAATTGTATTAATTTAAACAGGGCCAGTACTTCCATCTGCATTGGCTTCTTGTGTTTTCATACTGGCTAAATTAATAGGTACCTGATATGGAATAACAGAAGTGAATGCAACCACACTACTAATAATTAAGCTTTTTTTTTTTTTTTCTTACATACAGAAGACAAGAAAAAGTCAAGTGTATGAAGGTACATACATATATACACACTATTATAGAAGTGCTAATCTTTCTAGTTTTCTCCACTCCCCTCTTGCAAGTTGAATTTCAACATGCAGAGACTGGACTAGCTCTTCTCTAAATGATTCTGTGATATTTGCTGATAGAAAATTACAAAGGGTTTGCGTAGTGTAAAGAGAAAGACAAGAGTCAAAGGGAATACTTAAGTTTTCTCACACAGCTATAAGCAACAAACATTCTCAGCATAATCATGCCCATGGAAATACTACAAATATCAGTTCTTTTACATTTGCTGAAGATCTTCTCATCCCAGTCTAATAGTACAAACACATCTCACCCAAAAGTGGACTGTTTAAATACTTAGCAGTAGAGAAAACCACATCAAAAATACTTGCTTTATTCTATTCTTAACAAGCATGCTGAGCATCATCCATTAATTCCAAGGACCACACTAACATGTAATTTATAAGTGACAACATGCATTGAACTAATTGGAACAACTCTCAACTGCTCAACACCAAGGAGATATTTAACATCTTTCCAGCACTAGGATTTTAAAAGTCAAATGTGATTCTTTAATCAGATCAGCTTTTCAATTCAAAACCATTCAATTTCCACAGAATGATAGAGTGGTTTGAGTTGGAAGGTTTAAAGGTCATTTAATACAATCCCTCCTGTAGCGATCAGGGGTAGATCATCATCATCATCCTGGTTGTATTCTCCTTCCAACTGGAGACTGTACACCTTATAAGGATTAATCCCATATCATGGTTGACCTTTAAGAGTTGAAAGTTTTAATATTTCTATCTCAGTCTTTATGGAAAAATATTTTAATTTGCATGTAATTTACATTAACCACTAATGATACTGTTGGTTTTTTGTTTTCATTAAACAAAAGTAAACTACTCTGGAGCAAGACAGAGGTAAAAGAATCATGTTGCTGTCAGGACAATTTTGCTTTGGGAGTTGAATGCTAAATAGATTATTTTAAACCATATCTGAGTAGCCAGAGAGATGAAAATTATCAAGCAGTCTAAGAAATTAACATTTTTTTCTGATTACTAGTTACTATCAGAGTATGTTGAAATGATCTATGGTTTAATAACTTCAATTTTGCTTAATTTACTTCTATTTGCTTTCAATGTCATCAATTCATTGAATCAACATGGAATTTTTATTTATGTTTTTAAACTCACATGAAGATGGTACACTTCTGCCACTCAGAAAATTAACCAGTATATTCATAGAATCATAGAATAATTTGTCTGGAAGAGACCTTTAAGATCATCAAGTCCAGCCATTAACTCTACATTGCCAGGGTCCCTAAAGCATGTCCCCCAGCACCACATCTAGACTTCTCACTTCTCACACACATTCTAGACTTCTCAATACTATAGAAAGGAGGTATGCACAATAACATGGAAAAAATGCAGAATATTGAGAGCATACAGGATTTGAGTAGGACAATAGGATCAAGATGGTTTTTTGGAAGCAGAATTAAGCTACTAAATGACTTTATGTGTTCTTAATGTTGCATCTGCTTCCCTCGCTTACTTTCTTGGTCACAGTAGAAGTAAATATAAGGCACTGACTGCTGATTATGGAAGCTTTATGTGATAGGTAAAGGGGTCAGTTCACAGCTGTCATGATGATATAAACTTCAGCTCATCAGTGTGCTAATTGTATGGAAAACTCTAGAAGTGCCTATATTTCTATGCCACCCTTTTCTCACAGTATTATTGATACTGTGATTTAAAGATATTGAGTAAATTTTAGAACCTTTATGGATTTATAGATTCATGTAGGTTGGAAGGACCTCAGGAAGATCTTCTGCTGTTAATTGTTGCAAGTTTAAACTGGAAGTTTTTCTTTTTATCCATTTAAATGACTGTGTTTCACCAAATTTAGCTGAAATTGAATGATCCAGGAAGTATTTTGCTTTTGCAAAACCTCAGACATTATTGCAGCAGAATTACCAAATAGATTTATCTTGCTGGAAGTTGTAGGCTTATTTGAATAAAAAAGTTAAACTAACATTTATTTTTAATGTTCCATACCAAGGTTTGGAGAGACATTTTGAGTATATTAACATAGGTATTCATTTATGTACATCAACTCATGTGCTTGTGTATGTTAATATAAAATTACTTAATTGGAAGACATTTTATGGGTTTTTTTTGTTATAGATGATAACTGACATTAAAATTTCAGAAATTATGTATTTGACATTTGAGGCAAACTCTACCCAGGTTTGAATTCAAAATGTTTGGTGGTTTGGAGAAGAATCATAGAATCAAGAATAATAGACTCACACAATACCATCATCTGGGCCAACCTTTCTTAGGAAAATATAAGATTTAGATAAGATGGGCCAGAATCCCGTCCAGATGAATCTTAAAAGTCGCCAATGTTAGGAACCCCACCATTTCTCTGGGGAGAATATTCCAATGGTGAATTGTCCTTGAGAAAAATTTTCCTTTTGTGTCCAACCAGAATCTTCCCAGAAGTTACCTGTACCCATTGCTCCTAGTCTTTTCCATTTGACTCCTTGTAAAAAGGGAGTCTCCTTCTTTGTAGCTACCTGTTAAATACTGAAACATGGTGATAAGGTTTCCCCTAAGACTTCTTTTCTCAAGGCTTAACAAGCCCTTACTCATATGACTTCCCAGTCCTTTGACCATCTTTGTGGCCCTCCTATGGACCTCCTCCAGCCTGCCCACTTTTGTTTTGGTATAGTAGAGAACAGAAATGAACACAGTATTCTGATCATGACCTGACAAGCACTGAGTAGAGTGGAATAATGACTTCTTTACCTCTGCTGGTGATGCCCCTGTTGATGCAGTCCATGTTGGCTTTCTTTGCCACAGCAGCACTGTTCACTCATATTGAGCTTGTTGTCCACCAGGACTCCAGGTCCCTTTCCACAGAATTGCTCCAAGGCTGGGTAGGTCCCAATCTGTGCTGAACTCTTGGATTATGTTTTCCCATACACCAGTCCCTATTGAACGTCATAAAGTTCTTGTTATCCCACCTTTCCACCCTATCCAGGCACACAATTTTCAGATCACTTAGGAAGATATTAAACAGTGTTGGGTCTAATATCAATAACTGTGTGACCCCACTTGTTATAGGTTGACAGTTTAATAAAGAGCTATTTTCAACCAACTTCTGGGTGCATCATTTCAGCCAGTTCCCCACCCATCACACAGACCACTTGTCTAGACCATAACACAAAGAAAAGGATATGTTTTATTGTTCCTAATCCAACAAAATTATCTTTTGGAGATTTATTCCAATACAGTACAGGTTCAATAAATTATTTTCTGATTAATTAATAGCAATCACAGTTGTGTATTCTGATGCTCAACTATGAACTTGAAAAAGGGTAACACATTTTTTAAAGGAACAATCTAATGGCAAAAATCAAAGGGCAAAAACCACTTCCATATTGTAAAAGGTAATCATTCCAGATTATTTTTTTCAGGTGTCAAGTATATGAAAATATCTATTGCTAAAAGCTCTTATAGAAAAACTTTTATGTGTTTAAAGGCAGGAACGGGTTCAAGTCTTTTTTGAAAATGTGACCCACAATATTTTCATTTCAGTCTTGAAAGAATGTAATTTTTGGTTTGCTGGCCTTGGTAATCACTTTCAAAAAGAAAAAAAAAAATTCCACCTACAAACCTGAAATTAATCATCTGTCTTCCTGCTGGGCATCATAAGTGAAAGCATTTTCATAATGACAAAACAGATCAAAACATGTTTTGCATCTGGAGAGTGAAAATACAAAGAAAACAGTCATTAGAGCTAACAATAGTCTTCCGGGTAAGAAATTTTTTGACGAGGCTGAGCTTGAAAGTTCACTATTTCAAAACTGAAGTGGTAAAAAGGAGTGAGAAAGGAGTGTAAAGCTGCAATATTGTCTTTCTCTGAAAGTGCAGGGACATATGAGGCTGGCTCTTGACCAGAGCTGAGCTGGCATCTGGCACAGCTCAGGCAATCAGCCTCTTTTCATCTCCTAACCTGAAGCTGTGTAACAACCAAATCCAGATGCTCACAAAGCAGAGGCAGCCTGGGGAAGATGTTCTGGCTTAGGGGGTAAAAGCACTTCCAAGGTGCACCATTCCCATTCTTCTCATTCACGTATCTCCTCTTCACATCACTTTATCAGCATCAACATTCACCCTGTGCAGGAGGGAATATAAGGGCAGCTCTGCCATCTGAGCACCCACTCATTTTGGAGGAGCCTCCCGTGCCCACTCAAAGTTATTGTCATGCTTCTTCACAAGGTCATAGAAAGGAAGTCACTGTCCCGCCCGTGTTATTTTAAGTTTAAGGGCGTTCAGAATTTAAATCTGAATCCAAATTCTGAATTCAATAATCATCCAAAGGGATGGATAGCTTCCATCCCTTTAATTGGCTAAATCATAACATTGAATCAAAAAACCCTCAACAGTTTCACATTATTTCAAAGGGACTTTATTGAAATACTACAAAACTAGCTCTTGGTATATTTTGGCAAAGAGAATAAAGTGAAAATTCAACAAGTGAATGTTTTGTTATAAGATAGTGAAAGCAGGATGCTAGCAGATAACTCCTTCAGAAATCTTGACATGTAAAGTAGGATTTCTATTGCAGTAGGTGTGTGAGGGTGGAAAAATAGGTCAGATAAGTTTTTATCCTTCTGTGTGCCATTGCTGCTGACAGGTATATGTCTCCCAGAAGACTAAAGGAGCCAGATATTGCTCCACTATTGATCTGAGTCTCAGGACAGCTACAGAATTAGATATTCCCTGAATCAAATTTATGTCATGGTTCACTTTTAGTCATTGGTCCAGATTTTTATGGATATGACTTCACTGAAAGCACCAATTAAGGATGGGAATTAGAAACTAGTGGTTTCTGTGGAAACCACTGCATGAAGCATGATACCATGTCTTTACAGTTTTTTTCCCATTCTCTATCAAGATTTTATGCTGTTTCTCCATCATGTTCATGCCTAGGATTGTAAAGAACATCCATATAATTTTCCAGTAATTTTATCTTGCTTTAAATTAATATATTGAATGATCTCATTACTAGCAAAGGCAAGTGTTAACAACTGAGTATTTTTTCCAGTTAATGAACACTTATATGGTTTCCTGCCTCTCATTTTGCACATTTCTTCAAAGTATTATGATGCAGTAACAACTATATTTAGCTCAGTTTTACTACCTCTGTGCCTTCCTAATTTAACACTTGATCTGTCAGCAGATCAATTAGGAAAACTGTAAAAATAAGATGATGAACTAAAAGGAATAAAAGTAGAAGATATGTATGTATATAGTTATCAAACTATATTGGCTGACTCACATTGAACATCTTTATTTTTATTGTAATTCTACCTCAACATACATTATTACTACATAAGCTAAATGCATCCCATAAATACAAGGAAAAGCCCTGCAGGAACAAGGCACAAATAAAACAGCTGTGAAGTGATAGCATCTAGGATCATTTTGCCTTCTAGAAGCCTGTCTCTCATGGCTTTAAGGATTAGCTGCATACACTAGCTGAGGCATATAATTTGGAATGCCTAAAGTTAGATTAAATTTAAGTTCCCCTTCTAAATGTAACTGAGGCTCTAATACACCTCTTCTTCAAAACACAAGTTAAATGATTCTTCATAATCAGTGAGGAGATACCTAGAGCTACTCATCAGGAAAAATAATTCAATTATGGGTCAAAACTATCCCCAGCTTCTGGACCTTCAAACAGAGAATTAATCTTTTGAGCTGAGGTAACTGACATAATGAAAGGAAAGTCAGGAAGGAAGCAGCTTCTTGTTGGTACACTGGCTCAATGTACCTTCAGGAAATCTGGGTGGGGTTATATAAGGAGGAATAGCTGACCTGACAAATAACAGAGTTTAATCCAAGGACCTCGACAACTTGAGGCCTGTGTGAACTGAAACCCCATGAATTTCAACAAAGAGAAGTAAGTTCTGCACCTGAGGCAGATTGAGCCCATGTGTCTAGACTCTGGTGGAAAACACGTGGGGCAAGGCTGAAAGCAGGACAGCAGTGAACTCTCACCACAAATAAGGAAAACTGTGAAACATTAGGAGGTCATGGCCAGAAGGTCATGGGAATTTAGGATTGCCTCTTACTCAATGACAGGGATGCTATTTGTGCCATAATCTTTCCAGTTTTGTGTTCTCCTTAGTTCAAGAGGGGTATGATAAAAATGAATAGGGTCCAAAAAAGAGTTATCAAGTCCTGCATGGACTGTCACAGGTATGAAGAAAACTTCATCCTTGAAGATATTGGAGACTTAGCTTTGATTTGATTTGATTTGATTTGATTTGATTTGATTTGATTTGATTTTTCCAAGGCTGATTTGATTTCCTGTTGCCATTTGCTCTGCTCCACGAGAGATTGTACTTGATGGCTTTGAGGAGTCTCTTCAAACTAGTATTTCTTTAATACTATGATATTGTGACTATATTCGCCCATGACGCAGTTGGGCTGGACCTTAGGTCTTTGATGGCCTCAGGGTATTTGAGGATATAGCTCCTGGATTTTTTAAGCAAGTGCTGTTTTCTACTCTAAAAAGATCACATTGAATCTTGTTAATATGCAGCCCCATTCAAGAGGCAGAGATACAGGAGGGTGGGGTTGGAGAGACAGAGTGAAAGAGCAAGAAGGCACCAAAGCCAAACACCAGTTCTGTGTTTTAATTTCCTAAAATCACAGGATGAAATGCAAATGAAGAACCTGGAAGACGAATCTAAACCAGCTGATACCCTATTCCATTTGAGCTTGGACTGTTCTTCAAAGTGAGCAGTATTAATCACTGCCTGACACTTTCATGACTAAACTCCAGTATAAGCATAATTTAAAGAGTATGAAAATATCCCCAAGTTGCTATTCAGTGGGGGATTTGTGGGTGAAAAATCTCAAAGGCTGTTGATGGATATATCATCAGTTGAAAGAATGGAGTACTGTAGTGAGAGGGGAAGATGTAATTTTTACATTTCTATTTATAAGGATGGTGGAGATTAAAAAGTGGGAAGAGTTGTGACAGATGAGAAAGAATAATGAACAGAAAAATCTATGAGGAAAGAAGCAAAACCACATTGCTAAAACCGAAGAAAATAATAATAATTAAAAAAAAAAGACTAAAACTTCAGTGTCACTGTCATGGAAAGTAGAACAGCATGACAGTAAGTAAAGTAGAAAAGTGGAGAGATCTTCTTGGATCTGGACAGATTCTTTAACAGATAAAACAATATTCCTTGCAGAAAGCACAAGTTGCTTTCTTTAATGGCAGCTAAAGGCAGTAAGGCGTGAAGGACCTCAGATCTTATCCTGCCAAGAGGCAATGCTTGACTGAAGAATGGTAGAGTAAAACCAGGCAAGAATAAAGTTAGATTTCTTTAATTCTACAAGGTCAGAGATGTATTTATTTTTTTTTTCTGAAGGTGTACATCAATACAACAACAGAAGCAAAAAAAGAAAATGTTTGAAGTTGAGCCAGAACAGCGATTAATGAAACAGATAGTGTAAGAGAAAAGATGGGCAGGCAGACCTGAAGTCATAACAAAGTGGATCCAAAAAAAGTCCCAAACATCTTGACAACAAAATCAGTAGAGGAAAGAACAAGAAGCAGAAGACAAACAGAGGCATTTAAATCCAGAAGAGCACTCAGACACTGCCTGAACACTATTAATGTCCCTAAGGTGGGTTCATTACCCTGCTCAGTCAATCTTAAACTGTTTTGCTAAATCTGCCAGGAGAGGGATCCACTTTACTCTGAGGTACTGGGATAAAAATGAAGCAATGCCCAGAGGAGACAGTCCTCCAAAACTACCTATTTCTCTGATCTAAACATATGAAAGAGGTCATTTAAGATATGTCTAAAGATCAATTTTAAGATATGTCTAAAGAACAATAGGAGTATAGTGATAGGGCAAGGGGTAACAGTTTTTAACTGAAAGAGGGTAGATTTATATTAGGTATAAGAGAGAAATTCTTTACAGTGTGGGTGATGAGACATTTTAACAAGTTGCCAGGGAAGTTCTGGATGCCCTCTCCATAGAAGTGTTCAAGGCCAGGTTGGATGGTGTTTTAAGCAACCTGGTCTAGTGGGAGGTATCCCTGCCCACGGGCAGAGGGGTTGAAATGAGATGATCTTTAAGGTCCCCTCCAACTCAAACCATTGTATGGTTCTAACTACAACATAGTACAAATACTCCCAGTACATGTTTTAATAATCCAACTCTGGAACTGCAAGTCTAGTCCAACTCCAGAAGTCTGTGTTACCATAAACTCCAAGTATAAGGCTTGGTATTATAGTAATTTGCATATGCTGTCTCTATCCCTGCCAACTCATTAGAGCAACTTCATAGATTCACTATGAATATCATTGATGTGATAAACAACAGCCTTCAAGGAATTATAGTTGGTATCCTGTCACTAATCACATGCTGCACATTATAACAGCATTAATTTGAAATTATTGAAAGAAAAAACAAATCACATAAGTGTAAAAAGATCTTTTATTTCTCATTATATTAATTATAACAATAATTGTACATAAAATCAAGACTCTGGAACTGGACAAAACTCCCCTCCAAGTACAGAACCAGCATTTCAGTGCCAACTATTGCACATACTCATCTCACCACATTCCACCCAAAACTGGAATCCAGTCACTTTACCAAAAGTCTTAATTTCAAGTGAAGTATATGGATATTTTTAAATATTAAGTTTTAACTGTTCACAACCACAAATTCCCAGATGGTAAGCAGTTGGGAATAGAAATGGGAAAACTTGCAAAGCATGGAAAAAATGCTTTCTGGCAGAACTAAAATAATAAGAGGAACTGGCTTGCCTTTGCTATACTTTTTCCAAGATACAAAAAGAAGCCAATGGATGGCTGCTTGCCATTTGTCATAACCAATTTCAAATATGTCTCCTCGTTACCTTTCTCATCCACTTTTTTTATTGTTCTTTACCTTCTTATCTTCTCTAAAATTTTTTATTTCTTCTAATGACCTGTTATTGCAGAAAGATTTTCCAGATTTTAAATGTCATTGGAATATTTTAAACTTGGACCTTGTTCAGGGCTCTATCATAGCTATACAGCACAAGCTGACATTAACAGGACAGGGTTCGGCCCTTTCAGTCAAAGGGTCTAAGCACTCTGAACTGTGAGTGTTAAAGATACTATGACTGTCAGATTATTGAAAACCAGATCTGTGGTATTGGTCTTCCAAGGCATCCAAGATACTATAAAGCATTCCCCCTCAGCCTCCAGATACATCTCCAAAAGGCTATAGGTCTCTTATGGCTCCTATGTCATATCTGCTGGGTCCTTCTATGTTATCTTAAAAGAATCTCAGCTGGCACAAGACCTTTATGTTTAGATAAATGAACTGTGCCCTGATCAAAGCCCTCCACTGAATTTTGAAAGCTACTCAAGAGGATCAGACTTCCATGGTTGTGCTTACCATCCAGTTGCAAAGCTACCACAGTTATAACAGGTAACAAAAAGATCTTTCCTTCCACCACCATATTTTGAATTCATAATGTCAGCGTTGACTGTTTGAAACTTTTTAATAATTCTAATACAGATCATTTCCCCCCCTCTTTATTCTTCTATGAAACATCAATTTTCTGAGCTCTTAAAGAGTTCAGCGCTCTTGTTTTAACAAGAGCCAAATTGGTTAAACCCATATTAACTTTGCATAAATTGTATCTGGACCGATAGAATTGGACCTAGAATCCAAAAATGCAGAGCTCCAAAGATAAAAAGCAAAACTACTGTATGCAAAAAACTTCACACAATTATGTAAGGAACTTTTTAATAAGTACATTATTACACAGAAACACAATTTCATTCCAGACCTTACAGCAAATAGGTTGAATTCTGCATATACCCTTGTACAAACAGGATAAAGCTCTCTTTTCTCACCCTGTAGGGCAAAGGATATTAGATCTTAAGGCCATAATATGTCTGTGCATTGAAAACTTATTACAAATCCTGGGCCTGGGCCAGATATACATATATTTTAGGGAAATCATTCATTTGGAGAGAAAAGAATTATATCCCTCTCAGACTGAAGGTATAGGTTCTGGGTATTTTTTCAATTTTCTTTTTATTTTAATGAATAGCAGCTGTTCTAATGTGGTGTAGAAGGTAGAATGCTGAATGCTGAATAAATTCCATTGAAATGGATTATTGGGCAAGTATCCTTGGGACAAGGTCAAGGGGGAGCTACAAACAAATATTTAGATAACACAGCTCCAAGTTGTTGTCAGTAAGGGATGATGGCTCATCAATTCTAAAAATCAGTAAATCTTTTTTTAGGTGTCTGGATATTAATTAGAGGTCAAATCTGCAGGACTGTACGCAGGCCAGAGGTAACTTGTGTAGCTGTGGAAAAAGTAATACAGCTGTGTTAATCTGATATCTCAGGTATTGATTCCTAATGATTATAATTCCAATTGCATTACACTGTTATTGTAGACACACCCTTCATTTAAGAAAAGAAAAAAACCTATACTATTGTAGGTATTAGCGACATATGTGTTTCCAAGGCTTTTTTTTTTTTTTTCTGAAAATGTGTTTCAAATATATTAATGCAGTACAATGAAGCCTTTTTAGCCAATGTCAATGTTGGTCTTCTAAAGCACGTATCACAACAACCTAACATTAAATTAAAATGTATTCTGTTGATGCTGAAAGGGCTTTTCAGACTCTGAGAAAATAATGCAAAATAGCTAAAGATACCCCATTAAGTCTTATTCTATTAAAACCAGTACAATCTCTGTAATTTTAACCCAAACTTCTTATGCAGCCATATTTGGTGCTACTTACTAACTACTGTGTACATGCACTAGTACCCTCTACTGGTCATAAATTTACTCTGGTGCTCAAATTGTCTGAGGAGGCAGAAGTAAACCATTAATAGGCATCTGAATGATGAATACCTTATTGGTTTTTAATTTTTTCTTTCTTCTATTTTTGATCAAGAGGTCTTAATTTCTATTAGAATTATATGCATGACATTAGTAATGTGGGGTGGTTTCTATCTGTCCCACAGTTCATTATGGCTGTACATAAAAGTATCAATAGTGGAAGCAACAATAACCAGCACTGCTGGAGAAGACATAAAATACTGCATGGCTAATCATATGGAAAATATGGCATATATAGAAACTCTTTGTTCTCTGCATTCTTGCTGTCATCTGTTCTGCTGTTTTCAAGAATGTCAGATGTGAACTGATTGGCAACATCTTTCCTTGAGGGAAGGGAAGCTGTATTTAATGTCTGGTTCTTAAAATTCCGTAGCAGCATTAATGATGCCCTGGAAATTTGAGTTTAGTTTCAGTTGAAGAATTAAGTAATAAAAACTTTTTTTTTTTTAAATAAAATACAGGTAAAGGTAGCACTGTGGACAAAAAAGCACTGAATTCCTCAAAAGGTAGACATAACAATTGGACACATCCTTGGAAGCCACCAAAAAGACTCCACCTCTCTCAATACATTAAATGAAAATTTTGTTCTTAAATACTCCTACAGAGGTATTCCCAAAAGGTTTCTGGTTAAAGTAAATGGGATAGAACTTGGGTCAATAATCCCTTAATATTAACCAATAAATAAAGCTACTTATAACTACAATTTCCAGACAATGGAAAAAGGAGAGATTATTATTATCATCCTGAGCATTTGATAGGTCCATGCCAATATTTCAATTTTGATCACTGAATAGGATGCTGCACTTCAGTAATATTTAATATAGTGTGATAGTGTGCACAGATCCTACAGTTTCCCATGGCTGAGACCCTCTAAAAATACTTCCTGCTTTAGTAATGGCACATAGCTATTAACTTTTGAAGCAAGAGGTTCACAAGGCGTTTCAGTCCAAATGCCAGAGGATTCTTAAAGCTCATAACTAGAGCTGTGTCATCAGACATTGATGTCGCCAGGATCAGCTGAGCCTAGTAAAGCTTGAACAATAAAACACTGCTGTAAGTGGAGGGAGAGCTAGGATGGGATGTTGTTATTCTGCTGGTGGTTTGGGGTTTTTTTGGTTTTTTTGTTTTTGTTTTTGTTTTTGTTTTTTTTTTGTGTGTGTGTGTGTGTGTTTTAGACTGTTACTTTACATGAGGGAAATAAATCCAGATACTTTTCTGGTTTGAGTTATTGAGCAAATTTTCTCTCTTCTGCTTAAGCTTTGTTACCCATGGACTTTCTCTCCCTTTGTTTTCTTATTTGGCCTTCTTACAAAGGATCACAAATTTTATACACCACGGAAATCTTTGAACAGTAACAATAAATTAAGAAACCAGACGACTTATTCTGAATGCTTTCTTTTTCAATTGTAAAATGAGAAGAATGATCTTTCCAAAAGAAGAAGAAGAAAAAAATTTATTTTCTCTTGAAAAAATGCTGAGTGGTTTCTAGCATCTTTTCTTATCCAGCTAATGGAAATGATCATAACTGATTTCCTCCACATAACTCTCTAAGAAAGTAAAATTCAAATAATCCCCATCTGCATGAACATCTGTGTACTGTCTTTTCCTTTTTGTCTCCCATCCCCTCATTCAGTAACATATGAAATTTTAAAGCTATTTTTTAAATATCCTAGAGAAGGATGGAAAATCCAAGATACATTATGTTCTTACATTTGTTATGAAGATGGTAAGAAGAAGAGATCCCCATCAATGTTCCCCTTTAGGGAAAAGGGGAGGTGCAACAAAGAGGTAGAGGCTGGTAGGCCAATCAGGAATGTGCATCTCTAAGCTACTGACTTGGCACATTGCTTCTTACTCACATAGAGAGCAGAAAAATGTGTTTAGGGTTTATCATACAAAGCTGAGAGCATTCTGGGTGGTGGCTTCTGGCGTCACATGAGGATGAGGAGCATTATGTTGCAAGCTCTAGGAGAAGTAAAGAGAAGGGCTGGTAAGAGGAACGAATGGTCCCACAGGGAAACAGGTCTCTTTAGTCCTGCTTCTCAAATGGTCATTGGAAGATACTTTGAACTGTTTAATAACCAATATAAATAACAAAAATAACCAATAAAAGCAAAGAGGACAAGGACATGAGTTAAATAACCATGTGATGGGAAGAACTTTCATGAATATATCTATCAGGTGCTTCAGATTCTAAGATGTTCTGCCATTGCAGGCAGTTTTTGCACTTAAATTGTTGTCTACAACTGCCTGTGTATTTCACAGACATGTAAGAAAATTATAATCTTGATTAGATCAAGTGCAAAATGAAAATTAAGCTGCAATTATGCATTCTGGGAAAGAGCTTGAGATACAGATCATGATGGGATGACTCATTTGATGTTATCTAATATAAGTAAATATTGTTGTGTTGCAAAAGTCATTTTAAAGAAAATACAGAGTTGTTAATTCCAGTTGCCTTAGGGCAAATATATGAGTGATATTGTCCTTATACTCCTACATACTCTGTCCTTTTTTGGAGATATTTACATTGACTCACAGTCTTGGTTCACATTATGCCTTTTCACTGAATTTTGTTGTATTTTACACAATATGTGAAACATAAGGACTTTTCTGTCTACATATGGAGATATAGATTTTAAAATATATTAATGTATTACATAGATATTATATAATATAGTTATATATATTTTTATATATATATAATA
>JAOEGS010022301.1:0-18956 GCA_025447755.1 Corythornis vintsioides | reverse complement strand
CCTGCCGGCGGGGGCGGGGGCGGGGGACCGCGCCCCCGGGGGCAGGGGCCGGGGGGGAGGACGGGGGGGGGGGGGGGTGGGCCACGGGAAAGTCCGGAGGGCAGGTCGGGCAGGCGGGCGGGGGTGCCCGGGAGGGGCCCCTCGGGGCGGCTCTGGGAAGCGCCGAAGACGATGAGTGCGGAGCCGCGGGGAGCCGCGCAGCTGCGGCGGGGCAGGGCCGGGGCTACCCCAGCCCCGCCCGGCCCGGCCCGGCCCAGCTCAGCCCCGGGGGCCAAGCGGCGCCGCGCAGCCTGCGAGGTCGGATGCGCCGGCTGCAGAGCGCCGGGAGGACGTGGTAGGGACGCGAGCAGGTACTTCCCTTCTTCTCCGGGATAGAGGGGACCTGCCTGCACCCCGCCTGTCACCCCGCCCCCCTGCCCGGGCAGCGGGGCTGTGCCCCGCCCGCCCCACAGCTCCGCCGGCCGGGGCCGTCTGAGCAGCCGCGCTTGTCGGCATTCGGCGGGCGGTGGGACAAGTGTTCCCGGCCCGCCGGGCTGGGAGAGCAACACCACTCCGCCTGCCGGGCCGGTGCTTGTGGGAGTGGGAAAGCCTCGGTGCAGAGGCGGCTTCTACAGGAGGTCACATAAAGGCGTCGTAGCAGGCACGGAGCAGCGGCGGGTTGAGTGAAAATCCCCAGGCTGTGAGTAGAGTAATGCTTCGTGTGTTGGACGGGGACGTCGGGTATATTCTTGAGTAGCTTAGGCATGAAGTTCGTCGCTCCAAAAAGTGCAAATTTGCAAACGGAAAACTGGAGTTTGGAGTGAGGGGAATAGGTCGGTAACGCTGGGAGCTGCCGAGGGGGAAGGAATTAAACGTGTCTTCTTTTAGTGTGCAAGAATTAAACTAGCCGGGAGCTCCTCAATCACTTACTGAATTATTTTAGGAGGCTGTAAATTCCCAGCACATTTACTTAACAAACAAACAACAAACAAAATGAAACAAAAACAAAAAAAAAAAGTTTTGAGTTGCCCAAGACCTTATTCTGCAGCAGATGGTGGTTGTCTAAATTTCATTTACATCTAGCACAGCTTAATTTCAGAGTGAAAATGTGTATTGAAATGTGCTGCTGTTCTAAAAGCCTTTTCTGTTCTTAAATTTCACACTGCCAGGGTGCTCCTGATAAATTACACGTTTTTACTTCTATCTGGAAAGGCTTTACAAGTAAATAAAGTACATAAAAGTTTGTCTCCAGTTACACTTTCATGTCTATCTCTTTGCCATTGGTGGCCAAAGTGTGTGGCTGTGAATAAAAAGGGAGGACATCAGTGTGGTGGTGGTGGTGAAGGGGTGTCTGGTCTCTTTGGTCAAGTCTGTTGTGGATGTTTAGAAAGCAGGAAAATAAAATTACAGCTGATTTATAGTGAGTGTACTGAATGAATAAAATAATAAGTTCTTGTGTCACAAAAGCATGTAGACAAAATTTAAGTCCTACGCTCACTCATGCTTTATTCACACTTATTTAACTTAAGAATATTATGAAAATTGAAAGCAGTTTGGCTAGCTGTTTTGAAGATACAAATTTCTTATTCTTCCAGCAGTGAAGTACCCTGTGACTCATGAGAAGGTAAAAGTCCTCAGTTCCCTATGAGACCTTAACCAGAGCACCTCCTGGGAGCAGAGAGTTGTGCTGGGGATGGTTGCTGAAGGACTTTGGCATCCTTGTTACCACAAGTTCCCCATTACCTCCTGGCACTGAGAATTTCACATTCCCAGAGGAAAATTGCAGATTGACTCCAACTGCCTTACCCCGAGCTTGATCTGTGGGGAGCTAATGAGAGGTACAGCCCTGAGTCTCTGCCTGTACTGCTGTGTGGTGATGCTGGGGAAGGCAGGGGAGGAGGTGTGCCTTGCCATGGGGCAGATGAGTTGTGGCCTACCATATGGTATTGCCATTTACATGGCACGTGCGACAGGAACCACACAGATCTGGTATACCCTAGGAATGTGAGCCATGGTGGAGAGCCCCTGCCCTAATTTGGAAGGTTGCTTTACCCTAGTAGGATCATTGACCTCTGAAGGAGACAACACTAAAGGCAGTAGAAACCCCAAAGCATGCTGGTGGGCAGGAAGATTACCAGGAGGACAGAACTGTGATTCTTGCTGCTTGCCCCAACTGCTTTCTTCATCCTTGGAGCAGGGAGAACAAAAATCAGCTGAAGGGTGGTGACTGACTTTTTCTTCATTTGACTGTTTTTTGACATAGTACCATTTCATTTGAATAATTTAGCAATTGCTGGTTTGTCCATCACATCCACGAGAAACTATAGCCACTTTGCCCCTGCATTTCCAACAAGTTGATCTTTCTGGTGGTACCTGATGGTGTAGCTATAGGGATCCTCTGGTTTGCTTTAGAGGGAATAAAGCTGATGTCCAGCAGTATCAAGAGCTTGTGATACTGAGGTGCTTAACCAAGGCAATGCTTAACACACAACATGCCACAGACAGGCTTCTCAGGTCTTTTTTTTAATACTTCAAGCTGAAGCGCATACTTTGCAGCTAGTGGGTAGTCCTCTGTATATGAATGTGAGAAAGATGTTTTGAGGAGTAAGCTGTAGAGCTGTCAGGAATCAGTGTCACATATATTCTGGACATGACTGCTGTTGTCTTGTAATTAGAATATACGACCAGCTTTAATTTTTCTGATAAGAAAATAATGTGCCTTCTGAGTTACTGGCTACAAAGCAGAAGAAGAAGTAGTATGACTGAAAGATACTACATCAAAATGTTGTTCCAGGAGCGAACAAATTTTAATTTATCACATTATTATTTATATTAACTTTCAAGTGTCTTGTGAGTGGTACTAATAATAATGCTACAGTCTCCATTGCCTTGCCTGTCAGAAGAAAATACTTACTTTCATGATACTAATTTTTCTGTGATAATTTTAAGAAAAGGAAGTAAATACAAACAGTGGAAGAGACCATGTACAGTTTCTGCTGATTGAATGCATCATCTGTGCCTTCAGCCAGTGGAATTCTTACAGCACCATTACCTTTAGTAGTGTCATGACAGTTAACTGCTGCTGAGTTGTGTCTGATTAAATCCCAAGTCTGGCATATAATTTTCTTCACAGAAATAAATGTATTTGTTCTTTGATCGACCAGTATTATAGCTCTGCTTGGAAAAGACTTACAGAAACATTTATTTTGTTGCACATACTCTTAAATTATATTAATATGATTCTCCCAGGCAACCATCAGCCTGTCTGATGAGTATTGCCATTTGGGCTATTGTTGCTAAATACTTTTCTCATCAAATATAATTGTTGATTTTACAGTGGAAAGCACTTGCAATTCATGTGGACACAGTGGCATCTTGTTATAGGCAAATACAATGAAAGACTGTGCTAGCTTATGTGATAACATTGTGCAGATTGTAGCTGAATTGCAGTTAGATTGAACCTTAGCTGAGGTGAAGTTTTCTGTTGAAGAGCTTCTCTGTTACCATGCTTCAGAAAAGAGGTCAAGAACTTGAGGATCCAGTTCCGCTCTTGGGAAATGAATAAGGTGGTTGCTGTCATCTTCAGAGTAAAAATGACAGCAACAACTGTGTTTCTTGAATAATGCCCCTTCCAGTGGGTGTCTTCCACAAAATAGTTTGGACATAAGAACTAGAATGTGCAAATGATAATGGGTAAATAACATTTTTTTTTCATAAAATAATTTGAAAACATCATGAACATACTGAAGAATTTGTGTCAACTAATTGTAGGCTTCTGTCAGATTACTTTTCTGAAGGAGGGAACCTGGGAAAAGGGAAGGTGGGAAAACAGGGTGTATATCAACCTTTAAATTCATTTACATTCACGTGGGATCTGATGTGTTCCTCCTCTCTTACAGAATGCGCTTGAAAATGGGTCTCCTACATTTCAAGCACGCAAAACAGTGCTGGAACAGCAGTGCTACGCATGTTCTTGTCATCCTAAGACACCTCTATATAGAATTAGAGTGGTTTAGTTTGGAAGGGACCTTAAAACTAGTTCCATCCCTCCTTCCCTTGATACCATCCTTTGAAAGTGTCTTTCATGTGTTTGGGAAAAGCTTGTGACCCTTGAGTAAATAAATGGTCTTGTCAAGAGCTTAGGTCTTAAAGAATTCTCTAAACTAAGCTATTTATTTAATTTTGGGCCAATGAGAAGTTATCTCCCATCCAGCACAGTTTTTTTTTATTTTCTTACCTTTCCCATTAAAAAAAATACACCAAAAAAAAAAATTAAATCTTTGGTTCAGATGGAACCAATTCTCTCCTCCTTCCCATTATGGTTTGTTTACCAAGCTGAAAAATTGTATATCTGTTCTTCTTCAGTACATCCATTTTGGGCATGAGCACTGATTCTCATTGGAGTATGTAGCATCTAAACATTAACTTTTCTGGTGAAAGACTTAAATGCTTCTGAAATCTTTCTGATATTTTTACAAAGCTGTGCAAATCTCTTCCAATGGAAAAAAAAAAAAAAAAAGACAGCTAGGAGGATTTCTGCAAAAGTGTAACCAATAGAAGTCCATGGGAAAATGTTGTAGTTAATCTAAGTCATAGCTTGGACAAAACCAGAAGTAAATTGAGCACAATTAAAATGGGTTTAACTATTTTTATTTTTTAAAAAGAGACAAAAACATTAAATACATGTATTGTGCATATATACACAAAAGGGAAAAAAAAAAAAAAAAGGTAAAATGAACCATAAAGAAAAGCAATGATTACAAAGATGTGACTTGCTATATTTATTTTTTAAAGGGTAGTAGAAATCCTCCTAATTTGTATGGAAGGTAGATTGACTGGAAGGTAGAAAGGCTGAGGGAGCTGGGTCAATAGGTTGGAGGAGACTGAGGGGAGGCCTCATGAATGTTTATAAATATGTGAAGGATGAGTGTCATGAGGATGGAGCCAGGCTCTTCTCAGTGAAGTCCAGTGATAGGACAAGGGGCAATGAGTGCAAGCTGGAACATGTAAATGTACATGTGAGCTTTCACAGTGAGGGTAACAGAGCCTGGAACAGGCTGCTGAGGGAGGCTGTGGAGTCTCCTTCTATGGAGACATTCAAAACCCACCCCAACATGCTCCTGAGTGACCTGATCTATGTGATGCTGCTCTGGTAAGGGGGTTGGACTAGGGGATATTTCAAGGTCCCTTCCAATCCCTAACATTCTGTAATTTTGTGTTTTTATGATGAATGGCTTTCAGAACACCTGCTTAATTGTAAGTAGTGTAATTTTTTTACTGTTAAACGTCGGAAGTTACTTTAGGCATTGGAAACATGCACACTGGCATGAAGACTTGACATGTGCTTTCTCAGTGTCTTTGCTACCTCAGGTCTGCATGAGGGAACAGGGACAAACTTAGAAAAAGCAGTGAGTTTGCCCTGCTGCTGCTTAGGCAGCAACAGTCAGTTTTGGTAGCACCAGGTACACTTAGGCCTTTGTGAGAAGGCGTAAGACAGTTGTGCATGCTAGGGTTTGCTGGGACAGTTTGCTTATCCTTCTCACTGCTCCTGTGCATTTTTTTCTCATGGAAATTATGCAGGGCGGCAATTCTATGAGCAGTTTTCCATATTTCCCTTGTATTTTCCCAAGGTGTGCCGAGCATGACGGACAGTTTACACACAGCTCTCTTGATAAGCATGCAGCAATGCTAGACCTTGGTGTCTGACCATAGTTGGCATCCCTCTCAGATCAGGGCTGTATATATATCTGTGTGGGCCGTGAATGACAGTGAGGAAAGACAGTGGGATTTACGTTGCTTTTGTCGATTTTATTTTCAGGGCTTGGTTTGAGAGCCACTCTCCCAAATTAATATGCAAGGCTTGCTGGAGCTGGGAATACACACCGCCTGCCCAGAGGAGTGCTTGGAGGAACGTGGCTTGATCTCCCTCTTGTGGAAAACTATCAGAACTAAATTCTTGTGATACTAAAGAAGAGTCCAGCACTGGTGAGCAAATGATGGCATCAGCTCCTGTGACAACTGGTCCTCAAGGAAATGAAGAGATGGACTCTCTGATTGCACTGCATTATAATTACACAGGAAAGCTTACACAAAGGGAAAAGGCAACTGGTAACATAGACCTGCCCGCTATTGCATTTCTGATCCTATGTAGTTTCATAGTCCTGGAAAACTTGATGGTGTTGATTGCCATATGGAAAAACAATAAATTTCACAACCGCATGTACTTCTTTATTGGCAATCTAGCTCTCTGTGATCTTTTAGCTGGGATTGTTTACAAGGTGAACATTCTTATGTCTGGGAAGAAAACTCTGAGCTTGTCCTCCACAATCTGGTTCATTAGGGAAGGCAGCATGTTTGTTGCCCTGGGAGCCTCCACTTTCAGCTTACTAGCAATAGCTATTGAGCGGCATTTGACCATGATTAAAATGAGGCCTTACGATGCAAATAAAAAATACAGAGTGTTCCTTCTCATTGGTACCTGCTGGCTTATTTCAATTTCCTTGGGTGCCTTACCCATCCTTGGCTGGAACTGTATAAACAACTTAACGGATTGCTCAACAATTTTGCCTCTATACTCCAAGAAGTATGTTGTGTTCTGCATTAGCATCTTCATAGCCATTTTGGTTGCCATTGTCATCCTTTATGCCCGTATCTACATCCTGGTGAAGTCCAGCAGTCGTAATGTCACCAACCACAATAACTCCGAGCGGTCCATGGCACTCCTGAGGACTGTTGTGATTGTCGTTAGTGTCTTCATTGCCTGCTGGTCTCCACTGTTCATCCTGTTCCTCATCGATGTGGCCTGCAGAGTCAAGCAGTGCTCTATTTTGTACAAAGCCCACTGGTTTATTGCTCTGGCGGTCATCAATTCTGCAATGAACCCCATCATCTACACTCTAGCCAGTAAGGAAATGCGTCGGGCTTTCTTTCGCCTTGTTTGTGGCTGCCTTGTGAAATCCAGGGTGGCCAGATCTTTGCCTATTCAGCCCACGCCAGATCACAGTCGAAGTAAATCCAGCAGCAGCAATGCCCAGAAGCCAAAGGAAGATTTCCCACCAATGAATGTTCCTTCATGTATCGCTGAGAAAAGTGAGTCTTCATTTCACAATGGAAAGTTCTGTAAGTAAAGGACTCCTCGAGACAAGGACCTTTCTGTGGGTTTTAGATGTAAGCTACAGGTGTAGTTTTAAGTATTCATGCACTTAAGTCACAGGGGAAAACACTAATCACTTATTTAATTTTGAGGACTTATTTATCAACAATCATTTGCTCATTCAGAGCACACAGAGAAAAAAGCTTTCGTGCTACCCAACAGCCAGAGCGAGGTCCATGCACATATAGTGACATAGTGCACCATGGCAGCATTGCACAGTGAGGCTGCTTTGGCACTGCCTGATCTCACAAGGTGTAAATAGAACCAGTCAGAAACTTCAGCATTCACTAAACACTGCTGATGATCGGAAAATGAGCCCTATTATTGCTGACTGGGAGAAAAGCTCATTGCATATGTTGGTGATTATAGTTCTCCATGTGTATCTTGCTGTTATGTTAATGGCCTTATATGTTATGTGGTATAAAGAGCTGTATATTTGTACAATTCCTTATTAAAAAGTTGTTTGTTAAAAGTTTACAATATGCTAAACATTATATTGCAGTATACAGTGGAAAGTGACAAATTCTACAAATAGATGTGTTTCAGTGGGGATATTTGAAAATATATGAAGTAGTAGCTTTTAACTGACAGAAACTTTATCATGTCATATCAGTGCAGTATTTTTATTTTTTCCACTGTTATTCAAACTTTTCAAGTTTAGTGAAGGACAACATGGCAGTTGTCACGATGGCATTTCACCACTTATTTAAACAAGCAGTAATAAATAACCATAGAGAGAGGCTATATATGTTCACTATTTAAAGTAGTTAAAATGTGACACAACAATACCTGTATATCAAGTGTATGTACTGTTCTAATGCATAGATTTTTACTTACTATTTTCAGCGTATTTAAAAATGTATGCCAAACCTACATAAACCTGTATACATTGTGAATGCACTACCTAGGCAGAGATTCTTCAGTTCTGAAACAGAGACAAATCATTTCAGAAAGCAAAGAACCACAGTGGGTCCCGTGGAGATCCTTCTTTTCTCCAGGCACTACCACATCATGAGGTTGTGTTAGAAGTTCTCCATGGGAAGAAGATCAGTCAGTGGGACAAGATCTCATTTTATGGCAATGGGATTCTACATTTTTACTGTCTCTGGGCACTTCTGCAGATGCAAGAGGGAAGATGTGGTACTACAGGATCATGCTGACTCTGTCTTGGATCTGTAATGAAAGGCTGTTTATTTTGGAAGACTTGGAGCACCAGAAATATTTTTTTGAGAGGCTATTTCAGAAAAACCTGCATGACAAGAACTTTATGGTTCGTCACTGCTTTACCAGCCTCAGAACAGGATGATGTTCAGCATCAGAGGCATTCCCTGAGACCTAGAGCAGTTAAGACATCTGGTATCCATGGAAGTGGCCTATGGTACTTCCATCAACAGTACTTTATGGCTGAAGGATTGAGTGGAGGCTGATGAGAAATTCTGAGACTAGTTCCCATTATCTTTCACTCAGAACGTAAGCATCTAATTTACTGGTCTCTCTCAAAGACTGGTGTTTAATGTCTCAAATCACACCTTGCCTTATGCACAATCAGTAGTAGTTGAGACTTTTTTAATACACAGCCTGAAAGAGCTTATCCTTAGTTTTACTCTAGTCTTAATCATTTAAAGCAGCAGCATTAAACTCTTCCCAAGTATGTATAGTGTATAAGTTGTGTAATGTGTATAGCAAATGCCTTTAAAATGTAGAAGTTTGCATTGTGATTAACTTCTACAAGTTAAGTCTGCTTGTAAATGTTTTATGCTGTTAGCAAAGTGTAAGAGCAAAAAAAAACCTATTAGAATGAAGTGACTGTGAAAGAGATTAGTAAATATGAAATAATTTCTACCAAAAATGCTGAAAAGCAGTGCACTTAGAGGAAAAGAACAAGCTAAACTAAGCTAAGCATGATTTAACAATGAACTACAAATACAGGCTGGGTCAGCAGCTCTGTAGCTTTGTGAGAAGTAGAACTGGTGACATTGCATTGCCATGGCTTGCTTAGGGTTTTGAGATCTTACAGTGCTGTTTGACTGTATTTACAGCATGGAAGTTCTCCCCTGAAGTTGTGTCTTTGAAAACTGCCAGGTAAAATATTTGTATATTTCTAAATGTTAGTTCACAGGGCACTGCAACGTGGCAGCATTCCTTGCTGCTTTAGAGCCAAAAGGCCTTAGCAACGTAACAGGTTGAGAAAACCTTGTGGCTGACCCCACAACAACTCTCATGTCAAGGATGTTAAATTATGCTCACTGTTTAGGGGAAAAACAAAATAATATTTTTACTAGCAAAAATTCCAAGAACATGCACGTGAAAGTGAGCTTTAACATCTGTATTCTACCCTTAGCTATTGTCAGTTGATGCCAGGTACTAACTAATGTAAGCAGCTCCACTGTTGGGAGGCCATGTGATTGCGTGTCAGTACAAAAACCTTTCACTTCAATTTCCTTCTCTTATTTTGGAGCTCTGGGGATATTTTACTAGTTCACTACCCTGCTATACTTGAAGCAGGCTCCTAAGATTCATAAGTTCACATGTAATTTACAAAGCACTTGCAACTGAAGAGAAAATGGATGTGGACAGAGTCTTCAGTGGGTACATCCCCTTGGGATGTATTAGGTAAAGCACAGATTCTGGAAATTTTCAGAACAAAATTTTGAAGTACAACAAGACCAGGGCTTAACAGCCATAGATCAAAAGCACCCAGGAAGGTGTCCTGTCCTTGAGGATGGAAAAAGGTGGAGAATAACTTCTTTTACTCCAAAAATCCTGGAAAATTCTTTAAAGTACATCCCACTCTCCAGTCTTTTTATCATGTAGGCTGATGAGAACATATAAGAAACTGTACACTTAAATTGTGTACTTCTTTTCTCAATTGATTTTATGTAGAGGAAAAGCTACAAAAAAGGCTAACATTTCATTCATACTGTTGAATTAATTTGAATCTTTTATTTTGGTACTGGATAACAAAAGAAATGCAAATCAAACCACCTGAGGAGACAAAAGAAGCTTTCACAGGATGCTTTCCAAGAATCTTTTACTGTCAACTCTCTTGCAGAATATTTTCAACTCATTAGGTACCATAAACATTTTGAAAACTTTTAATTAAATCTCAAACCTTTGAACCGAAGTAATTGTGCAGGAATCATTTTTTCAAAGAATTGTAAAGAAAATGGTTTTGTCTTCTGTGGTCCATTCATTTAAACTCTGGTGGTTGTGCCTGAAAACAGTGTCTGTGGGAACATTGTGCAACCAAAGGTGCTGGGCTCTGTCTCCACCATCCCTGGAGCTGGAGGAAGGCTTTGCTCCTGTTTTCCTGGGAGCAGACAGTGTCCCTCGAGCAGCTGTGCCAGCAGCACCACACACAGCTGATCCCTTGGAAAGGCAGGTTTTACATGGAGCAACTCACAACAGTGAGTTGTACTGATTATGACCTTGGTCATTTCTGTCTGCGCTGGTAAGGGAATTTTGAACACTCCTGTGCATTAAGTGCCAGTTGCCAAAAAGCTGGGGTCCTGAGAGCAGCGCTTCGCCCCTGCTGAGCAGAGGTGTGCTAGCATCTGCCCTGGTTAGTGCCATCTGATTCACCAGCACAACCAAGGGCACAGCTTAGCTCCGTGACTTTGCTGAGAGCTGTGGACCCCATAGCTGCCCCAGGCCTGGGTACACTCTCTTCCTCTGACAAGACCCCTGGGGGACAGACACCGCAGCAGTGATCTGAGGTTTCTGCTTGGCCACCATTGCTTGCAGCAATGTCACCATTGCTTGCAGCAATGCCAGCATTGCAGGCCTCCTGGCACCTGGTGTGGACTGCAGGTGCTGTGCAGAGACACACAGAGGTCTGCTGGTGCCCGTACTGCCTTCACTCTTCTTTCCAAGAGCCATGTTACATCCCAGAGCATCTCTGGGCTCAGCTGTTCTCCAAGTGGGTAAGAGGAAAGAGCCTTTACAAGGAGACACTCAGTAGAGGAAGTGGATTTGATGAACATCAGCACAGCTACGCTTCCTTCTAATGTGTAGCCTTTCTCCTCTCTACAGTTGCTCTTGCATGGACCTTGTCCTTGCAGCCACCCTCCGTGGAAAGACCATGGAGTGGACTACTGTTGAATACTTTACCTATTCAGTGCCAAGCAGTAAAGCTTTCAGGTGAGGGCATCATCTGGCTCAGAAAGAGGGTCTGTACAAGCAATTACTTGCATCATGAATATTGTATATTTTGAAAATGACTGTGTGGTAACCAGTGTTGTCTCTGTCAAGGTAAGTGAAGCTCCTCTGGTGTAAAGTCAGTGTAACTGAGTTCAAACTCCTTATGTGCCATTTGATCCTCTGACATTTTTTCATCCCTATGAGATGAGTAGTTAGTTCACTGACTTACTAACATTCAGGACCCAAGAAACCTTGTAGAATTTAATTTATTCTGCTACAAAACAGCCATCCCTTCAGGTAAATCAAATAAAAACAAAACCAAATTATGCTATTGAGAAACCTGAGCATAGGAGGACAGACTCAAGCCCACTTTACATGCATTCAATCTGATATTAGTGCTCATTATTTTATTACTTTGGTTAGTCAAATACAAACTGAATAATCAGAAGACACTTGCATGACACTTATATTCCAAATTCTGTTACTCAAGGACTTCCTCATAGACAAAATTTGCCTCTTTAACCAGAATACCACAATCAGCAGACAGGCAAAAACTTGAGAATCACAAAAGTTGTTTCAGAATATAAATGATCACAATATTCCCACATACATTATTTTTTCCTGCAATTCTTAGTTAAAAACATTTCTAAAAGTATTAAATATTAGCAAATAAGAAATGTACAGTCAAACTCCCTTTTACAGCAAAATAGTTGCTTTTTTGTTTTGTTGCTGCTCACACAATGCAAAGAAAAACATTTCCCTCAAAAGAAGAACCTGGCTTCTTTCAAGGTTTAACTGTAGGACTTTACTGAGAAGCAGTTGTCACACCAATGCAGCCACAAAAGACATGAATAAATACCAAGTATAATCTTTAAATGCATCATCTGATTTAAAACAAAACCAACAAACCAACAAAAAACAACAAACCACTTATTTTGAATGAATCTATGTCTGGGTGTGTTTGGTAGGTTTTTCCTCATGCTATAAAAAGGAGAATCTTCTTAAAAAGCTGCCATTTGACATGTATGTTATTTGACTTTATGATAGCTACGAAAAATGTAAACCAGCGTCTTAAATCTCAAAATCTGAGGCTACCTTTTCTGACTCATCTGTACTGTCTCCCACAAAGTGGGGTAGCAGAATGAGTCACGAAGCTTTAGCTTCTCCCTTCCTTTAGTTTCCATGGCCTGTTCTGTTGTTATACAAGGTTTAAGTACTCGCTGTAATGATGCATTTGCTAGAAATGCGGTGCTTTGAAGTCTTACCCCTCTCACTGAGAAAAACAAAACAAAACAAAAATAACCCTGCTTTTTCTCAATGTAAGCCATAAATGATACTTGTGTTGGAATTTTCAGAGGAATAGATCAGGACTTACTAACATAAATGTCTTCAAAGGAGATAACCAATAGGCATTGCCTACATATTTTCAGTTCCCTGGAGGTTCTGTTTTAATCCTATCAACCAATTAGCATGTTTTAAATTTGTTGACAGCTCTCAATTCTCATTAGTGGTTTATATGCCTATTGGCTTGTGTTTCCAGGCTTCACATTTCTTACCTCTGGGGTTTTCTCTCCAAAGACAGCTTTTCACTCCCTATCCAAGCCTCTAGTTAACTGCAGGAAATTTTCATGTCCATGTTGTCGTTTCCTCAGGCCTGCCCTTATTCTAGCTGCATTTGATGCAGATGTGAGCAAGGTCCACAGACACTGTATGAGAGTGAGTACAGTAAGTAGAACTGAGCACAGAACTTTTAGTGGAATTTGCCCATACCCTGACAGCATGAGCAAGCACAGATTAGTGGAGAGTACAAATCTATGTTTGGGCAAAAAGGTCAAGCAAATCTATATATTTTTGATGTACGCTACAGTAAACCTCAATTTGGATTTTACAGATATATTTTGAAACTGTCTGAAAGATAAAAATGGAAATGTGTCTATTATTTCAGCTTAGACTTTGTTTATGCTACTTACTTCAGATAGATATTGGTTGCTAAGAACAAGGACTTGAATAAAGGATTTGCAGCCTTTTGTATGAACATTCATAAGTTCCAGAATTCCAATTTAGAGCTGTAGATTTCCTAGAGGATGCATAACTCTACTAGTTTTCAAATGAAGCATTTGGTACTTAAAAATATCTGGATATGCATCAATTCTATTACTAATGCATTGTAGCTGGTATCTGGCTCTTATGCAAGAAACAATCACACTATGGTATAAATTTCTTTAAATTCTCCTCATCTTACTGCACATGATACCTAGGGACTACGATGATAAGAAATGTGAGTATATTATTTCACAGAGGAGAAAAAGAATCAAACCAGAATATAGAAAATATAGTGCTGGCAGGTGGCATTTACCAAAGTGTTAGTAAACATTTTCTTCCAATGACTGTGCACGTTTTGCACTTAAATCCTGTTCCCAGGACTACATCCTTTATTCAAGCTTTTGCTGAACCTGTGTGGCAGAGAAGTTTCTGGCAGAACCAGCATCCTCTCCCATTGTGAACCAAGTAGGATGTGGAGGGAAGTTACTGTATTCTCATTGTGTGTGTAAAGCCCTGGGAAGAGGCACAGGCAGTAAGCCATAGAAATTGCATCTCTTCCTATTGTCTCTACCCTGGCATGGCCAGTTTGAATGTCCTCACTTTAGGGAAGGCATCCTTGGAATCCTCACTCTGAGCTAACTACCACTGAAGGCAGAAAGTAATTTAGTTTTCAAACCACATATTCTAACTTTGAGGTTTTGTTGCTTCTGAAGCATCTGAAATAACTGAAGTTTGGGAACATGACTGTACCTCAATGTGGAGTATATCACTTCCAGCCTCACTGGAAAAATTTATTTTACTATAGATCTGCAATAAAATGCATAAGCATTTGATTCTCTTCTGAAAATAAATTGTTTAAAGGAATAGAATGTGTTTCCATTGCCCATAGCTCACATAGTTGCAACACAATTGGAATAAAAATTGATAAGCAGATAGGACTGAAAATCAGTGTAGACAGTCTTAAAGAGCATTTAGAGTTTCAGTTCTGATTTCACAGCTATCCTCTGAAAAAATACCAAATGATACCATAATATTGTTTAATCTCAGTGCTTTCTATTGAGTCTAGTAAATTTGTTATTTCAGTAAACTCCCAGTTCTTGAAGTCACAGTACTGAATTATCACCAGCAACTGTCTAGCCCTTGGGTTTTCATAAAAGAGAATAAAAACAAAAGGTGGGAAAGATTCAAAACCAAAGGCAAATAATAAATGGCTCAAATAATTATGCTGTCAGGTGTCTGTTTTTCAGAGGATTTTTAGCATTTGAGACCAGATCATAACTGCTAGACATCTTAGGTGGCTGTCAGTGTTGGCTTCTCACAGAAATTAGCTCTGCTTCTCTAGCACATTCAATTAGGTTATTGTTGAGCTCAGTAAAAAATGGTCTGACTAATGACAGCAGGTTTGGAACTGCTCTCTAAATGACTGCACAGTTTTTCATTTTTTTTCATTTTTATACATGGGAAAGACAAATCTACGAGAACAACAGTGAGAGAAAGCAAAGGAATAATCCAAAAAAGTATTGATTGGCCCACACATCCTGCCTTCCTGGACAGATTTGAGATAATTTGGTTCCAGTTTTAAGTAGATTTAAGTATTGATTACTTCAGGGTAAGCAGGTGCTTAACCTAGACTTATACTGCTGAGTCTTGGCCTTTATGAATCAAGTTGGAAGATCTGATTTTAGATACTGGTGCTAGAGAACACTTTGGAACGCTGAAGGCTAAATCGCAGCTCCAGAAAAAGTGGAAAGAGAAGAAAGGCTGAAGGAGTTGGGTTTAGTCTGGAGAAGGTTGAGGATGGAACCTTATCAATGCTTATAAATAATGAAAGGGTGGGTGCCAGGAGGATGGGACCAGACTTTTTTTCAGTCTGCCCAGTGACAGGACAAGAGGAAACAGACACAAACTCAAATATGAGAAGTTCCATCTAAACATGAGGAGGAACTTCTTTATTGTGAGGATCACGGAGCACTGGAATAGGCTGCCCAGAGATGTTGTGGAGTGTCTGTCTCTGGAGACATTCAAACCCCACCTGGATGTGTTCGCATGTGATCTTCTCTAGCTGATCCTGCTCTGGCAGGGGGGTTGGACTAGATGATCTTTTGAGGTCTTTTCTAGCCCCTATAATCATGTGATTCTGTGATGTTGTAATTCTGTGTCTATTGAATTTGGGTCTTGATAAGCTTCATACAACAGGAAACATATAATGCTTGTATTTGAGTAGCACAAACTTTCCTTAAAACATTAGCCAAAATGTGCCAAAAGCCAAGGACATTCCTGCCAGAAATGCACCTTTAGTGTATGTGAATTTTTCAACTTTTTATTTAGAGAAAAGCAGTATATTTGAGGGCCAAAGTCAAGTTATGCTTTGGTAGCTAAATGCAAATGGCATTATTTGCAAAACTGACCACTAATTCATGACAGTTTTCACTGTAAGATTTTTCAGATACGTCATTGAAGAGCCAAGTACACCTGACATTAAATCTATTAAATACAAGTTTGAACTTGCCTAATCAGTATGTAACATCTCATTGGAGACGGGTAGTCAAGGATACCTAGATCTTCACCATAAGCAGACAACTACTTATAAGTACCTTTAGCACTCAAATTAATAAATTTAAAGTACAGAATATTGTTATACTATCATTAGAAAAATCAAATACACACACGTTGTACACAGAGAGATCACATTAAATCATTGTTAAATGATTTAACAAATGTTTAGAATAGCATCATATAAGAATTCAAACAACATCAGAAAGATAAAATTTTTTTTTTTATATAAGTGACACTGAATAATACTTTAAAAAATCATTTTATGCTAAATTTCTGAGTTGGAGTACTAGTTGCTGAACTCAGACTCCTTCCATAGTTAACCAGCATATGTACATATGTAATGTGTAATCCCCATAGTTGTGCTTCTTAGGTAAAATCAGAAATAAGATTCCACATATATTATTTTTTATCAAGAAATTGAAACTGCTGAATTCTATTTTTATCTGAACAATCACAATTGGCATTTTTCTTCTGGTAAAAACACATGGCACAGAGTTCTATACTGTTAGCAGACTGACTTGAAAAATATAAATATATACTATATTTATATATATATTGTGTATGTATATACTATCAATATTCACATTAGAGAACCTGAAAATTTTGTTGAAATTACTTTTTAAGAAAGCCTTCTGCTCTGTCTTCATTTCTACATAAAGCATAATTTTCAATTGTACTGTGTGAAATAGGGTATCTTAAACATAAAGAAAGCATACAGGTGAAATATATGTGAATATGCTGTTTTTTTTAATGTACATGGGTTTTTTCAGATCTGCAGTTTCTGCCAGTTACAGCTTCCAAATTACAAAAATTTAAATAGTTATCTGGAGTCAGTGTTTCCTCTCAGCAGGCTGCTGCAGGCAGAGTTCACTTCCAGAAGAAACTATTGGTAAATTATTCTCAAGATGGTGATTGATGAGATGACTTATGCTGTCAAAGACACGATCTTTTGTACGAACCTTCAAAAAAAAAGGATGCAACAAGATAAAGAGCAAAATTTTTTTCCTTAGTTTCACACTAGAGTTCTCTAAGAGTAAAATTGCACATTTAATCATGTTTTAGAGACTGATCCCTCTCCCATTAAAATCTGTCAAAGTTTGGCATTTCTGGAGTTTAGTTTCTGTTTCACCTTGCTATTCTCACCAAACAGATGTTTTGCATGTGACCTATGGATCAGTAATAGTCTACTACTATTACTCTTCCTGAATACGTTTGCTTAAAAACTTTCTGTACAATATTTTTCACTGTAAATCAAGTTTTTAGATCAAATCTTCTTCTTCAGAGACCACTCACTTCTTTTAAGTGGTATACCTTTTTCTTTAGAAAGAACTGTACATGCAGAGATGCTGGAACCCAGCTTTTCTTTAGTCACCTCAGCATCTTTGTGCTTTGCTTAACAAAGATCTTCAGATGCTAGAAAATTAACTTACCTGAAAGCAATCTAGCCACCACATGGGTCTTGGGCTTTCCCCGGGCTGTATGGTACACCCCTGTGCCTTTGAAACTGAAACACTTCAGGGCAGGGAACAACATTTTGCTAGGTATTTGCTAGCTCTCTGTACCGTCAACCTGCTAAAGAAATTATTACCCATGATAGGAGGAAACTTGTAGGGAGGTGATTGTCCCCCTGTACTGAGCCCTGGTGAGGCCACATCTTGAGTATCATGGCCAGTTTTGGGCACCTCAACTCAAGAGAGATATCAAAGTGCTGAAGACAGTGCAGAGAACGCAACAAAGGTGGTGAAGGGCCTGGAGAATAAATCCTATGAGAGTGATTGAAGTAGCTGGGATGGCTTAGTTTGAGGAAGAGGAGGCTGGGAAGAGACACCATCACTCTCTACAACTACCCAAGAGGTTGGTGCTGGTATCTCTGGTTGAGACACCATCCCTGGATGCATTTAAGATGTTTAGATGTCATGCTGGAAGACATGGTTTAGGGGTAGAATAGGGTTAATGGTTGGACTGATGATCCCAAGGGTCTTTTCCAACCTGAATGATGCTATGATGTGGTAAGGGAAACCAGTCAAAATTCTCAGGACAGGCCAAAACCTAATGCATATTACAAAATATACAATTATTGAATTATTTAACCACATCTTCACAAAACAGTTCCTTCTGATATTTAAAATGAGTTAGGTATACAGCTTCCATAGACAGAGTGGAGGTCTGCTCACTCAAAAGCCTGTGAACACTGCCCTGAAATGAGGCATGTCATCTATTTTCCTTGAACTTTTCTCAGAAGGAGAAAACTTCCTAAAGCCGTCTTATGCTGTGGTTACATTACACCTGAATTATTTCAGTCTTCATCATTATGTTCTCACAAAACTGCTGGAAACAGCACAGGATGTCACAGGGTAAAAATGGGAACAACCAGCTTTGATGGAAAATCATACTACCTTTCAGTCTGCATATAGATGCATCACTGAAGAAAACCAGCAGGATCTCCCAGTTTCTGAAATTACTGTTTTGAAATGTCACTTTCTGTTATTATTCTAAGTTATATTTTAAAAATGAGAGGATACCTTTAAAACAGCAGTAACTTTCCTATCTATTTTCAGTACATTCAAGTCAGTTGAGATTTTTCTCACCATAACCAAAACATTGTGCCATCACCAGAGTTCAAGCCCCAATTCTAAATCCATCAAAAGTCCTGCAGTCCTCCATTTTGTGTGAGTGCAGCCCAGCAGGCCAACCATATCCTAGGCTACATCAAAAAAAAGCAGGGCCAGTGGGTCAAGAGAGGTGATTCTGCTCCTCTACTCCATTCTTGTGAGACCTCACCTGGAATACTTTGTCCAGCTCTGTAGCCCCCAACCCAAGAAGCGCATGGACCGTCAATCCCCTGAACTGGAAGATAGGGATAGAGACCAGAATAATCCCCTCATAATCCAAGAAGTGGTAGTTAATGACCTTCTCAGCCAACTGAAAACCCACAAGTCTATGGGGCCAGATGGGATCCATCCGAGAGTGCTGAGGGAACTGGCAGAGGAACTTGCAAAGCCTCTCTCCATCATTTATCAGCAATCCTGGTCAACTGGGGAGGTCCTGGATGACTGGAGGATTGCCAATGTGACACCCATCTATA
>JAOEGS010022300.1:6920-18058 GCA_025447755.1 Corythornis vintsioides | reverse complement strand
CCCCCTCCCCCCCCCTCCCCCCCCCCCCCCGCACCTCCCCTCTGCCCCTCCCCTCTGCCCCTCCCCTCTGCACCTCCCCTCTCACCTCCCCTCTGCACCTCCCCTCTGCAGGGGAAAGCAATTCCCATGTGCAATTCCCATGTGCAAGGGAGAACATTTCCCATGGCAGGGGAGAACAATTTCTATGTGCACAGGAGAGCAATTCCCATGTGCAATTCCCATGTGCAGAGGAAAGCAATTCCCATGTGCAGGGGAGAACAATGTCCATGTGCAATTCCCATGTGCAGAGGAAAGCAATTTCCATGTACAGGGGACAGCAGTTCCCATGTGCAGGGGAAAGCAATTCCCATGTGCAGGGGAGAGAAATTTCTATGTGCAGGGGAGAACAGTTTCCATGTGCAATTCCCATGTGCAGGGGAGAGAAATTTCCATGTGCAATGGAGAGAAATTCCCATGTGCAGGGGAGAACAGTTTCCATATGCAATTCCCAGGGGAGCACAATTCCCTTGTGCAGGGGAGCACAGTTCCCACGTGCAGTGAGAACCCCATGCTGGATGCCAGCCACCAAATGACCCCCAGACAGGCTTTCCAATGCATTGTTCCTTGGTGGTTGACTGTGAGCAGCTGATGAGGCAGCAGCTAGGCCCCATTTACCCCACCTACACTACCTTCTGTTCTTCCCTTGGCTCTTGGCCCCAGTCCTAAAAATATTGGATGTCTTCCTGAAACGTTTTGGGAGCTGTGTGTGTTTTCAGCCCAATTTACTATTGATTAAACTGACATTTCATTTGAGGAGGAGAATCCTCACAAACGACGTTTCCGAGCCCATGAGCTCGGGAGAGCTCTGGACATTGTCTTTTCTTGAGCACTCTGCTCACCCATGGCTGGGCATGGAAGGGCAATCAATGTGTGTGCTGGTGGAGCTACCTGGGAGGCAGTTTGCAGATCACTGCTGTGCCCTGGTGTTCATTGAATTTGCTCTTGTGAGGGACTGCAGCTGTTCTGACCAAACCAGAAATGCTGGTCTTCGTGGACACTTGCAGTCTGCACTTGTGACTTGGTTTTTGAAGCTTCTTCTCTCAGACTTTGGCTCGTGGTTTCATTACAGGGTCAAAGCTTGCTTAGAGTTGTTTTTTCCTGGTTCTTAGTCAGGAGGCTGGTGAGGTGTGTGGCATCCGTGGAAGCACAAGAGGGTTGGGGTGATGAAAATGGTTCTGGGTGCTGTGCCAGGCTGTTATGGTGCTGAGACAGGCCAAATATTCCCTCAGTTCCTCTGAGAAGCATCAGCTCTTGCTTGCAATGTTAGATGGAGCAGAGCTCTCTTCCAGCATGTTCCCAGCAAAAAAATTCTGGAAGGAACACAAGTTCATCTGGTGTTTTAAAATGCACTGAGTAGATTGTAACCACCTCTATTTCAGCTTAATCCTAAAATACTGTCCTTATGTGCAATGTATGCTGCTAATGCAGAGTAAGATTGCAGCAGATTTCTAGTCTGACAAGCCTTTAATGAGCTTTCCACTTCTGCTCTTTGATGTACCAGCCTTTTAGGTAATTAGTAGGACTTTCCAGCAGTTGGAACCTGGTGGTGCTCAAGTTCTGAAGCAGTTCTGAGAAGCAGCTCTCTGCTGGTCCTGCACCTCTGCTGTGGCAGCTTCATCCCTCTGAGGGCAGCTGCAAACCCCACAGCTTGGCTCCTGGGAGAAGCCAGCCAGCAGCTTATTCAGCATCTGTTGGTGCTCAGCAGAGCCCAGGACCCTCTGACAGGGCTGTCCAGGCTGCAGAGTTCCCCTGGTGTGTGGTAACTGAACTGGGGACACGTGTTCTTCCTGAGCCTTCATTAGTGAAGTGTTTGAGTTCAAGGCAGGGAATGCTCATCCCCTTTGAATAATTGTTGTACATAAATAATATTCATTACCAGACATTCACAGTTTTTCATTAATGTGTTTTACTTGGTACTTCCCTGGAGGGAGCATAAAGCTGGCAGCTCCCTCCAGTGCTTTGCTAGTATCACATTGAGTCAAGTGAAAGGATTTAAGGAAACATGAGGTAATTACTAAACGTGGCATCTGTGTGTGTCCCAAAATCCAGGTAAGTGCTTCTCAAGCCATCCCTGTCTCTGTGGTGCATTGGAAATTAGCCAGTGTGACACCACAACGTTTAATTGCTAATAACACAAAGCTGGAGTCTTCATTAAGGCAGCAGAGCTAATTCTGCTCTGATCAAGTGCACTGAACAGCCCTAAATAGATTTTAATTAGCTGGCACCAGAGCTGCACCACCCTTAGGGAGGGGGAAAGGAATGAAAAGCAGCATCACACAGATCAGTGCTACAGGGTGGTGTTGCCCTGGGTGAGGGTGCTGGGGAAGAAAGGGGGATCTTCTCAGGATCATCTAGAAAACACTCTGAAATTCTGGGAGATGAGCACAGCTTCACTTCACCCTGAGAGCAAAGTGAGCAGAGCTGGGGTCTCCCAGTGTCTGCAATTGCAGAGCTCTTGGAGGAAGGTGCTGGAAAAGCTGGTTCAGGGGAATGTGAGACACCCATGAAGCCTGAAGGCCAAAAATGAGTTGTAGTCTGCAGTGACAGAGCCCTTCTCATGCTGAGGTGGTGGCTGCTGCTGCAGCAGGGAGCTCAGCCAAGAGCTCCTGGCTGCCTCTGGGCTCCACAGCCCCCAGAAGGCTTTGATGGTGGCCACTTGTCAGGTGCTCCAGCTGGGTCTCCCCTGAAGCATCACTTGGCTCTGTCACCCTGTCTTTCAACAAAGGAAATCCTTCACAAAATGCTGATGGGTTTGTCCATCTTAATTCATAGAGGGTTTAAAGAGTTTCATTATCAGCCAAGACTGCTTTATTGCCTGGGAAAGAAAAAAAAAGCAAGGGTCTAAAGCATGAAACCTTAATGAAATAAATAGATTTTTCATTATAAAACACTTAAAACCTCACCATGTATTGCTGTTTGTGGTCAATCATTAGATGGATAACAACTCTTTGGGGGTTTATTTTCACTCTTCCATTTCCTGGTAAAACACCCGCCGCTCCTGAGTGTCCTAGATTTATTCCCTGCAGCCCATTAGTGACTGCATTTATATTTCTTTATGAAGATTCTCCTAATTAAGATGAACATTCTTCTCTATTAGGCAGATGGAACTCAATAGAAGAAGTCTGTTTTTTATTAACATGCCAGTAAATGCTGTACAGAGCAGCAGCACTTTTGTCCAGAAACCCAGCTCCTAGTACATTACACTAATTGCACAGTAAAGGGAAAAGTGATTTAAAAAATATCAATATTAGCTAATAGTGAGTGACCAGGCTGTGGCTGCACAGAGCACTGTGGGCTCAAAGACCCTGAGGGGTTGCTGGCTGTGGCCACAGAGCCCTTTCTGCCAAGAAATGGATCATCAGGTTCTGCTTCATCCTTGTGCATCAGTTTAGAGCATCCCTTGATTTTCCTAAAGGAGATTCAAATGTGAAAGGACAGAACTAATTGATAAAGACAAATTAATCTGTTTTTTTTTTTTTAACTCCTCCTTGCTGCAGCTGAAGCAGTTGTCTTTAAAAGCACAGTGGCTGTTGAAGTCTCTCCTTAGCACTTCCTCCAAGTGTGGACAGGTTAGTAAACAGGTAGGGCACTGAAAACGTAATTGGTAAGAAGTCAGGGCTGGGTGAGACCTCACACACATAGCTGGGAGAAAACTGCAGGAAAATGGTGAAATACTGTGTCTCATTAAGTTAATTTAGGACTCAGTGTTAACTAGGTGCTTCCTTTGCACATCTCCCGTTGGGTTTCTAGCCATGTAAAACCAAACCAGACACTCTGCACTGGTTATTAGGAATTATAGAGCTGGCAGGGTTGGGAGGGACCTTAAATTCATCCAGTTCCAACTCCATGGCAGGGACACCTCCCACCAGAGCAGGGTGCTCAGAGCCCATCCAGCCTGGATTTGAACACTTCCAAGGATGGGGCTGCCCTCACCTCCCTGGGCACCCTGTGCCAGGGTCTCCACCCTCCTGGGGAAGAAATTCTCCCTCCTGGCTGCTCCGAATCCACCCAGCTCTGGTTGTATTGCTCAGAACCTGAGCCACCCTCCCCTGTGCATCAGCATTCAGTGAACATGCAGCTGCAATGCAAGAAAAGGCTCCTGCATGTCCACAGACATTTCTTGTGAGTTCACTGTTCTGTGATGTCCTGATCCTTGCAGACTTCTCTGCTTTTATTGTTAGCAGTCAGTCAGCCCAGCAAGCAGCTCCCTGCCACAGCCAGACCTGGCTGCATGAACCCTGTGCCTGATACCATTCCCTGCGTGGCTCAGGAAAACTCACAAAGCACAGCACTGACCAGGGGTCAGACAGTGGGGTGGGTTGGGAGGGACCTTCAAGATCATCCAGTTCCAGCCCCCCTGCCACGGGCAGGGACACCTCCCACTGCAGCAGGGTGCTGAGGTTCACCTAGGACCACCCTCCAGCCTGGCAGGGTCCCTGCAGCACGTCAGCCACCCCCCCCAGCTTGGTGTCACCAGTGGTGCCCTTTCCACAGCCTGGCTTCCCTTGCTGCAGGGACACTGGGGCAGAGCAGTGGCTGCTGCTGGGCAGAAAGTCACAGCCACAGGGCTTTTTCAATGCTGCATGCTCACTCCGAAGGCATTTCCCTCTCTCACAGTGCCAGTTTGGGGTTGGAATGGTCTGCAACTGCAAGATGGAACCAATTTCTGCTGCTTTACAACCTGTTTCCAGCCAGGCATGGCTGGGAAGCTCTCCCTGCCACTCTGTGTATTGGTGGTAGCACTGCTGAGATGTGCTTTGTGTTTGGAGAACAGCAAGCAGTGCTCCTCACTCCTCCTCCTCCATAAACTGCCCTGGCTTTCCCTTCCCAGCGAGCAGACAGTTCAGCAGGGCTGGAGTTCAGCTGCTCTCTGCAGATCCCACCAGGGGCCCTCAGCTGCTGGGGCATCCCACAGCCTTCTCTCTCCTAGGGCTGCTTTGTACCTCATGTTCTAGGTGGGAAATCAAGTATTTGAGGCAGTTTTTCTGGATATGGCTTGGGATGGTAGTTGGGGGTGATGGATTCAGGGAAGAATTGTCCCATTTTCACTTGCTTTTAATTCTGGATCACTTAAAAATTCTCCTGTTTTGAAACAGAAGCCTCTGCTTTCAGCTGCCTCTGGCTGGTTTCAGGATGGCAGCTCCACATGTGTTCCTTAGACTTCTGTCTGTACCAGGGCTGAGACTGGCACAGAATACAGATATTTTCTCCATTCTCACTGTGCATTTTCCCCGAGGCTATGGTATGGATTTCAAAACCATGGTCATTGTTCTCCTCAAAGGCTGTCATTAATCCTTTGGTCTCCGTGGGGGGATTAGAATAGAAAGTTTCCAACTAATTGCCCACTAATATGGGAGGAGGAAGTGTCTGTAGCATTACACTGCTTGTAAAGCAGCAGTCACAACAATTAGTGATCATGAAAACACTCATTATGCTTTAGTTTATCTTTACATAATGGTAAAAGCTAATGAACATTTGAAGATTTGATCTAATTACATCTGATGGTAGTGTTGGACTTCCCACAAAGTGAACACTGGGGCAGAGTGGTGGATCTGAGTGTGCCAGTGAGGTTTGTGCCCTTGTCACAGCACCACAGCACTCAGGGGCTGGAAGGGACCATCTGGTCCAAGCCCTGAGCAGGTCACAGGGACAGAGCCAGGTGGGATTTCAGCATCTCCAGAGGAGACTCCACTGGGCAGCTCTGCCACCCTCACTCTAAAGAAGTCTTTTCTCACATTGCTGTGGACCCTCCTGTGTTCCCAGCTGCACCCACTGCCCCTTGTCCTGTCCCTGGATGTCCCTGAGCAGAGGTGAGTGGGACAGTTAGATGGATAATGCTCATCTGTGGCAGTGCTGGCTGAGCACCCTCTGCAGCTGAGCAGCACAGCAGCAAGCTGCTTTTCTGTCTCCAGAGGTGGAACATGCAAGAACAGAGAGAAAACCAGTGCTGGGCCCTGCTGCTGTGTGTGTTGGGATGCTGAGCTCCAGGAGGGCCCAAATTACCTTCATGGCCAGAGCTTTAGAGCCCAGGGGTGTTGGTGTTTGTGCATCAGGCTGTGCTAGGCTCAGAGCTGCAGCAGGATTGTCTCCATTTGCATATTTTCTGGGTGCATGGTTGGATGCTGCCTTTAAATGCCAGGCTGAGGGAGCAGGAATGAGATCATCTAATCCATTTCACTCCCAAACAGAATTAAGAGGCATGAATTAAGCAGTTATGAGCTAGGCATTAAAAATGTAATTGCATTGATTTTTCCAGGTATTACACCAAATGGCATCAATAGAAAATGTCTGTGGTCTAACAGTGTGCTGTTTAATTAGTTTATGTTAATTGCCTAGATTTCAGGAACAAATGGCTTGATTTCTTCAGTCAGTGAATTCACATCACAGGCTGCTGTCTTCTCTTCTGCTCTGGGTCCCTGGAGCAGAACACCTCAGAGTGTCCCTGGGATGGCAGATCCAGCTCAGCACATCCCTGCTCTGGAGCAGAACCTCAGAGTGTCCCTGGGATGGCAGATCCAGCTCAGCACATCCCTGCTCTGGAGCAGAACCTCAGAGTGTCCCTGGGATGGCAGATCCAGCTCAGGACATCCCTGCTCTGGAGCAGAACACCTCAGTGGCTTTTGCTGAGAACTGTCCCAAGGTGACAGTGCAGCAGCCAGGCTGGCAGGGACTGCAGCTCTTCTCTGCTACAGGTATCATTGATTTGCTTCTGGTTTCTGCACCATCAACAAGTGCTGAGGGAATTGCTGTTTAATAGGTTTCTAAACAAGCAAAACTAAAGCATAAATAAATAATGCCTGGTTTATTAGCCCAGGTGTTCTCAGCCTTGCTGAAGCTGATTTGATGGCAGCCACCAGCACCAGCACTGCAAAAAAAACCCAACCCTGATTTCCCAGTGATTATGATCATTCTAATAACCCCTAATTGAAAGATGACAAAGTGGATTCTTGAAGAAATGAGAGCTGAGGAGTGAGCAGGCTCTGTTGGGTTGTTGTCAGTGTCACCTGGAAGGAAAGTGGACTGGTTTATTTCCTGGCAGAAAGCTGCTGGTTTTCAAACAATCCCATTAGAAAGAAGAGTCTCAGAGGATTACAGGAGACAACAGCCCTGTGTCATTATGCTTTAGCCTTTCCTGATGGGTTCAGAGAAGAGCCAGAAACCAAAGAAACTTAACATCCATTATTGAGAGAGCCTCAGGAAAATCTGTTTGGCCAAGCAATTCTGCATGAAATGAGTGAGGAAATATTTGACTGGGAGGAACGTAAACCCCTTCCATCAATATGCAGTTTGCTGCACCCGTTTGCCCAAGTGATCATTAAGAACAGTTTCTGCATTTGTGGTGCTTTGCAGCTCCAGAGGGCTGGGGCAGCATTCCCTGCTTAAAGGGATGGAAGTGGGTTATAATAAATAAATAAAAAGGCCCAAAAAAAAAGGAGCCAAGTCAGTTGTAAGGCAGTTTGGAGAGCAGAGTGTTGAAGCCAGCAGGAGAGCCCCCTGTGCAGACAGGCTGCTGCTCAGCTGAGCCTTGTCCAGAGGTCCCCCTTTGCAGGAGGGGGGGTGATCCTGGAAGGTTTTGGGGCTCCCCCCATCTGAGCAGCTGCATTTCTGCCATTTTCCAGCAGCCAGCACTGCCCATCAGGGAAAACTGCTAAATAACTCTGCCACCTCGTTCTTCATTTGCATCAGAAATGGCTCTAAGCAGTAACAGGATCCCAGCCAAAAAGTGCCAGCACTTTATCATTCATTTATGTGATTTAATATAGAGAGGTACCTATTTGAAACAGCATTTACTTTTCTTGTGCTCATCACAAAAGCCCCTCTGAATGGAAGTGTTTAAGGTAATGATGACTCCAGCTAATTCCCTGGGAACAGCATGACTGGAGTGACTCTGTGTCTGCTGTCACTGGCCATTTCTGAGCTGCTGAGGGTGATCTGACAGCCCCAGGGGGACACAGCAGTCCCAGAGTGCTGCAGTTCCCTCTCAGCAGGGTGGTCTGTGAGCTGGGGGGTGTGCTGCAGGCTTCCTTGAACTCTGGTACTTCTCAGCCAGACATCATCCCCTTTTCCCTCCCCCCCACCACCAGCTCCCTGGAACTCCAAGCCTGGGCTGAACAGCAGGTCTTTACTCTGGTTTTTGATGTGCTCGAGGTCAGTTGTGTGGCATTTCTGTGGCAGGCAGGGCTGCTGTGTGGGATGCTGCTTCAGGAGCTGGATTCCCTCTTCAGGGTGAAGTTGATCTTTCCCGTGGTTCAGAGTTTGAAAGCAGGCAGCTAATTTTGCCAGTTTTTGTTCCTCTTTATGTGTCTGGATCATCAGCAGCTACTGTTCAGGAGCACTGGCACTCTGTCCCAGAGCACCTCCCTGACCCAGCAGCCCGTTGCTGAGTTCTTTCCAGTGAAGGTTTGTACCCCAGCATCCCCCTGCATGTAACTGTCTGGAAGGCAGGTTATAAACACCAAATATTGCTGAAATGCCTTGTTCTTTCTGCCCACTCATTGCCTCCCAGGCTGTCACAGGGCACTTTGGAGCTTGACAGATGTGTGAGGGGAGTATCTGCTGCTTTCTGCATGGACAGGCCACCATTCACCTTGCACAATTAGCCACCAGCACTAACGACCTGCTGTCCCTGGGAGCTGGGCTGAGATTCCTGGTCTCCTCACTCTGGGAAAGGCTGACTTGAGTGTAGACAGCTTGGACAGCTGGAGTGCCCTGGAAGTGATGGGCTGGAACAGGGCACAGTATTCCCAGCTCAGGGAGCTCAGACCCACTTCCTGGAACTGCTGCCCAGGCTTGGGCTCTCTCCTGGTCCCACCAACACAACCTGCTCCTCTGTGGCTCAGAGCAGACACTGGGAGGAATTTCTTCCCCAGGAGGGGGGAGACCCTGGCCCAGGGTGCCCAGAGAGGTGGGGGCAGCCCCAGCCTTGGATGTGTTCAAACCCAGGCTGGATGTGGCTCTGAGCACCCTGCTCTGGTGGAATTGGAACTGGATCAGCTTTGGGGTCCCTCCCAGCCCTGTGACTCTGAAGCTGTGCCATGCAGCTGCCCACCCTGCACTCAGCTGCTCCCTTCCTCGTGCTCCTGCACACTGGGTTCAGGGGGCTGTGGTTTGCTTGCCCTGCTCGTGGCTGTTTCTTCAGCTTTCCTGTCAAACAAAGGTCTGCTGGTTTCACACATCAGTTCCAGAAAACATCTTCCCCCTGGGAGATCTTTGGGCAGGGATATCCTGGTGACATCCCTGCCATTCCCATCCCCCTCACTACACACACAGCAATATATGCTTTAGAAATGTGTATTTACAGCACAGATAATGAGCCATGCTCTTCTCATGGTGAGGAGCTCCCAGCAGCACATTCTGATACAGATGCTCTGATTTTGGTGCTACAGAGTACAGCCATAAAACTTTCAGACTCTCAATGTCCCGGGCTGCAGCTTCTCCACACAGAATGCTGATGCCAGAGGTGCCAGAGATGGGCACTGCAGGCTCTCAACCCAGGGAGAGCATTAAACAGAGTCAGCTGAATGACTCTGGAGCCTCCCTCACCCTCCCATCCCTTTGGGAGCTTCTAGGGGTGGCCAGAGTGCCAGGGCAGCTGCCTGGGGGGCTCCAGGGCTGGAAAATAGGATTTCCCCCTAGTTCAGAGGAGGTTGCATTTTCACACAGCAGGGGGAAAACAAATGCCCTTCAGCATTGCTGTCAAGGAACTAGGGCACTGGGTGTCTTCTAAACAGGTCCAGCATATTGCCTCCCCATTTCCAAGCCACACTTTTGTGCTTCTATTTATTGTAGTCAATTATGCTTTGACCCAAAGACATAATCCTAGTGGAACTAAAAATCCTGTGCTCTCTTGGTGTATATATATGTAAAAAAAAAAAAAATAAGCTGAGTCTGATTTTATGGCAAAGAAGTGTAGAGAATGGATCTGATGGGAAATCAGGCAGCAGCACTTGATGACTCTGAATGTATTTATTTATAACGGCCAATCTTGGTGGAAATGAAGAAATAAGATGGAATAATTAACTTGACTATTTATAACAGACTCTGTTACCCAGTGAGAAATGCAGCCACCTCTGGGTGCAGAGCAGTGGCCCCAAGCAGGAGCAGAGAGGGGGTGGTCTGGCTGCTGGGGCATCTCCAGCCACCTGCCAGGCAGGTTCAGCAGTGTCATTTAGCCCCCTGCTGGCTGGGAAGATGCTGCAGAGGTCTCAGTGCTTGGCACCACGGAGGAAATGTGTGGAGCTAACTGAGGAAATCATATGCAAGGCAAGATGTTGTGATAGCAGCCACACTCTGTCATCGATTCCTATTAAATGCTGGGGGAGAGAGGCAACTTTGAAGATTTGCTTTTCATTATGGTATGAAATTACTGAAATTAAATAGGTTTGCCTAAGAGTTAGGAGTGTCAGAAAGCATTTGGAATTGCATTCCGTGCTGGGAAATTAAAATCTGGAGTGATTATCTGAAAGACTTTCTGTTCTGAAGCAAGATTATAAACCCACAGCTTCCCCTTGTTGCTGGATCTTTAGGTGGATTGCTCACTGCTTTATCTCTCCTCAAATGCCTTTTAAGTGACTTGCTGAATTAATTGTCCTGTTCCATCCAAGAAGCCATGGCAGAGGAACAGTGTGCATGAGATTTCAGTGCACAGAAAGAATTCAGAGTTTAAACCCAGCATCCCCACACTTCTCCTTCATCTCCATGACAATCGAGCGCTCAGAGCACGGGGGGCTGGAGGTAACAGACACTGGGAGGGGACTGGGGCTGTGCAGGGTCAGGTGCAGGGGGAGATTGGAATCATCAGCATCTGCAGGAGAAACTGCGGCTCCCCCTGGGATCTGCCCCCCAGAGCAGCTGAGCTCAGCCTGCAAGCAGAGCAGCTCTGGGCTGTGGGTCAGTGCTGCTGTGTCCTGGGTGTTGCTGGCTGCTGTCCCCACAGCTGTGCTCCAGAAACTGCTGCTTTGGCCCCACTGCTGCTCTCTCAGCTCGTGGTGGCCCCACTGCTGCTCCCTCAGCTCGTGGTGGCCCCACTGCTGCTCTCTCAGCTCGTGGTCACCCCACTGCTGCTCTCTCAGCTCGTGGTCACCCCACTGCTGCTCTCT
>JAOEGS010022299.1:87946-98897 GCA_025447755.1 Corythornis vintsioides | reverse complement strand
CCCCTCCCCAGCACCCCCACCCCCCCCCACCCCCCCCTACCCCGGGGTTGAGGATGATTTGGGGATCTGGTGGCGGTGGAGGCGGCCGTGGCTCACAGCAGGTAACGCGGGGCGCCCATGTGCTCCAGGCAAGCCGGGCCAGCAGCGTGGCCCACACGGCCGGCCCGGGGAGCCCACGCCGAGCAGCCTCCCGCTGACGGCCCCGCGGACGCGTCCTCCGGGCGGTCGGGGCAGCTGGTCCCGCGGGGGGGATGCCCCCCGTGTCGGGGCCCTCCTGAGGAGACGCTGGGAGGGTGGGTGTGTATGTGTGTGGGGGGGTGGCCCTCAGCGTCCTGCGAGTAGCCGAGTCCCCTCCGCTCCGTTCCCCAGGGGAAAGCGGGTCCCCGTTTGTCCCCCCCCCGCCGCCAAACCCCGCCACGTGTGGGGTGCCCGCCGGGTGGATCTCGGTGCCGAGGCGACGGGGGTGTGGGACCGGGGGGCCACCCTCGGTGTCCGGCCGTGAACGAGGAGAGCGAGCGGGTAACTTTCCAGCCGGCAGAGCGCAGCGGCCGCTCCGCGTCAGGCCCCGCGGCCACGCACACGCGCGGCCCCGCCACCCGCCACCCGGGGGCGCCCTCGGCAGCCGCGCGTTGCGGTGCGGGATGCGGTGCGGGATGATACGCGGGATGCGGTGCGGCTGATACGCGGGATGCGGTGCTGGGTGTGGTGCGGATGGTACGCGGGATGCGTTGCGGGATGATATGCAGGATGCGGTGCGAGGTGATACGCGGGATGCGGCGCGGCATGCGGTGCGGGGTGATACGCGATGCGGCGGATGGGAACGCGGGAGGCCCCCGGACAGGGAGCTCCAGGGGCGAGTGTTTCCCCCACGGCGGTCCGCGGTCGGTGCCGCTCGGTGATGCTGCGGACGCGGATGCGGGTGGGGGTGCCGCGGGGTTGCCCGACGCGCGGGGCAGTGCGGGGGCAGCTCTGGTGGTGGCAGCTGATGTCAGGGGGGTGCGGTGGCGCTTCCAGCTGCAGCCGGGGAAAGGTGATGTGAAGCAGGCTCAGGTTTTCTTCTGATTGCTCTTTTCATTGACAGCTGAGGTGTATGATCAGCGAAAACGGGCAGCGTATCTCGGGCTGTGTGAGTGGATCCAGTTCAGGTGATGAGCTGTCTGGGGATATTTAACCCTAGCAGGGTAAAAATGCAGTGTAGGAAAGTGCTACAGCCCCAAAGATCACAATATCATCATAGGATATAAAGGGGCAAGGGGAAGGAAGATCGTTGATGTGGAGCTTTGTGAGGGGAGAGGATTTGCCTGCAGTCCCACACAAAGTGTGGATGGGACTGGATGCAGAAAGAAGCAATTCTGCTCTCCAGCCTCATGCACTACACAGCAGAGTGGGCTGCTCCTGAAGACCACCTTTCATGACACTGCTCTGCAAGGAGCTGCCAGTCACACGTGCAGCAGTAGCAATATCCACAGCCAGAGCCTTTCATGTTAATACTTTTGCTAAAGTACACATCTCTGAATCTACCCCAGCACACACCACTCACTAAAATATTCTTGAAATCTTTTAAATATATACATACCTCTGTACCCCACAGGTGCTGTGTTAGGCAGGAATTTGTGTCTTTTGATGTGTTCATGCAAGACTTAGTACAGAGGAGAGCAGATCAAGGCTGAAACCTCCAGTTGCTGTTATTTACAAACAGTAGTATACCAAGGGATGTATTTCCAAGACTCCACCATGTGCAGTGAAGAAAGCTTTTGAGTTCTGTAATCCTGACATAAGATCCTGGACATATCTTCCTCTCACACATGCATAGTTAACTCTGCCATCCCCATTGTCTGTGTCTCAGGGGGCTGTTGTATTCAGTCAGTTGCTCATGCAGCACCACCTGTGCTCTGTAGCTTTCTGTTGTAGCCCCTGTGCAGGTCGTGGTAACTTTGCAATGTAATATCAGTCCTGCAGGGGCATCGATGGATGTTACCCTGGTGGTTCACCTCTTCCTTCACACCACCTTTTTGCTTTGCATGTAGCTATCTACTGTATATATAGATATCTGATATATATATATATATCTACTGTACTTAGCTTAATCTTCTCAAGTCTTTAAACAACGCAGAGAAATGAAGTAAACTAAACTTACTTTTCTTACTTGGTTTGTCCTCCAGATCTAACTGGCGTTAGACAGACAATGCTCCCAAAGACTGCATGATCCTTCCTGGTGGCCAAAGGAGAAGTCACACTGGGGCCTGTCCAGAAGAGGAACAGGAGGACGAGAGCTTCCTATTGCCCCTCTGGCAGAGGTGCCGAGCACGTGGCCTGTCTGCACAACGGGCAGAGAACTGGTTTTCAGAAAGCGAGTGAGGCCAAGAGCCACCTTGAGGCCCTGGGAACACGGGCAGGAGGGAAGCAGCAGCAGCATGGATAAGGACAGCACCAACCTGGCTGACCAGCAGTATGAGTGTGTGGCTGAGATTGGGGAAGGAGCCTACGGGAAGGTGTTCAAAGCCCGAGACTTGAAGAACGGAGGTCGCTTCGTTGCACTGAAGCGGGTACGAGTGCAGACCAGTGAGGAGGGGATGCCACTATCCACCATCCGAGAGGTGGCAGTTTTGAGGCACCTGGAGACATTTGAGCATCCCAATGTGGTCAGGTGAGGAAGTGGGGCAGATGTCCTGAGCAGCAGGGTCCTGGTTTGAGGAATTGGGTAAGCAAGAGTGTGGCTCTCTCAATGGACTGGACTCTAGTGTGGGTTTGTGGGTGAAGTGAGCACTAAGCTGTGTGAGTGCGGCATGGTTTGAGGTTCCAGTAGGCCATGGTGCTGCCTGCCAGGCCTCACCTCATCCCTGTTCATTGCCTCCCACACACAAAAACACCCATCTCCAGAGGCATAGGTGTGTGACTTAAGTGTTTGAATGGATGGGCAAGGAGCCACTGTTTCTGCAGGCGTAGGGGAGAATGAAAAAAAACATCTCTCTGGTTTTGTCTCAAGTGTTCTGCCAGCAGTAGCTGATTTTTAGCAACTCCATTATCATGGAGATATTCCAGGTGAGGTTGGCCAAGGCTCTGAGCAGCCTGGTCTAGTTGAGGGTGTCCCTGCTCCCTGCAGGGGGGCTGCACTGGATGCCCTTTGGAGGTCCCTTCCCGCCCTAAACATTCTATGATTCTATGGCTTTTCCATCCCCATGAGCCCTGACACTGCTCAAATGGCCCAGAAGTGTAGAGTTGGCTTGGTGCTTAAAACTTGTACTTAGAAGACTCTTAGAAAACTTGTTGTACTTAGAAGATCTCTTCTTAGACCTATCTTAACATTCCCTGTGTAAGCTGAGAGCACTCAGAACACACATGTACAGCTAATGTTTTGTAAGGCAGCTTGAACTTGTAGCTGTTTTGCTCAAGTTTGTTAAACTGGATTGATATGGGAACAAAAAAAAAAAAAAAAGCAAAACACAGTAGCTAAATTTGCTGGCTTTATTACTGTACTGTTAGTAAATTTAAAGGGTGATCTTCTCAAAGTCATTGCAACGTTCCATCCCATCGAGTGAAACATTTCTATTTTAGGGGGTGTTTGTCTCCAGTGAATTCTGCTTCCTTCCTTACTTCCCTTTTCTGCCAAGTTAATGTTAAAACTTCTAGTGTGTGACATCATTCTTACAGACCAGCAGCGTGCTGTATTGTGGGATACAATTTATTTTCATGTAACATCACTCCTGTGGCATCTGGAAGGCCCCTGGAGGGAAAGAAATAGTTATTTCTATATTGCTAGGTGCAGGGGTTGTCTTGCATGTACAAGAGTAAGATGAAGACGTAGGGATGGGGTGAAACAGAAGAAGCTGGACAAGGTTAAAGGGATTCATGTGGCAGATGAGTCTCAGCTGAGGTGGAAGAGGTGGATGAGTAATGGGAAGGAAAAGCTGAATGAGCTTTGGAGTCAGTTGTAGTCTAACACAAACAGGATGGTCTTCAAGGCAGATGTGAGGCCAGGAAGTGCCTTGTCAGGAGAGAGGCATTTCCAGGCTGGAGAAGCATGGTGGTCAGAGGGGAGATGGTCCTTACACTGCCTGACCTGTGTGAGGAAGGACACTGCAAAGGACTCGAGGAGGGAGGGACTGCTTAACTGGAAATATGGTTTCTTTGATGTCAGGAGGGCAAAGGGGAATGTTGTGGCTGACACTGAACAGGGATTGGCAGTAGGTAGTGTTTGGAGAATTTATGTTGGCAGAGGACATTGTGAAGTCACTGCACACTAATGCTGGCCTGTCATCATCTGCCTGCAACCCTACAGTACACAGAATAAGCACATAAAGGGAAAAGAACTATTTTTCCTGTCCTTATGAATTGTTTATTAGCAATGGATGTGATGATTTGGTTTGAATACATGGCCTGCCAGAAGCAGGACAAGATAAGACCATCTCAGGAAGGAAGGGCTGACTATGGAATAGCCTTTCAAGCCCTAGAAAATTCAGGTTCTGGAGTGAGTACAAGCTTTCTTCAAAAAGTATTTTATCTTATGCTGAATCTAAGCTTTTTACAAAAAGCATATTTCCAGTCTGTGTGTGAGCAAATGTTAGTCATGTCAGATTATGGCCAGTGCTCCCTCCCCTCTTTAAAAATCTGTGGGTGGCTGTGTCTGAACTGTGCTTGGAGACATCCAGTCTTGCTGGGTCCTGCCCAGGATGGAAACCCAACTCCTTTTGCCACACCCACTGCTGGGGACAGCCTGTGACTGCCAGGCAGAGCATCAGTATCCCCTGAGTGGATGGACTGGGCTCCAGGATTCAAATCTGAGCCCTGAGAAGGACAGAAGGGGCCAGGGTAAATCCATTTGGACTTTCCAGTTTGCTTCATGTTACCTGCTGGCAGTGGAAGTGTGGAACAGAGCAGGGAGAAGTGATCTTTCTGCAGGTGTTGGCCAGAGAGCAGCCTGGGGGCTGTGATGTAGCAAAGCACTGAGACACACAGATGCACTTGGGGGGATTTCAAGTCATAGTTGTAAGATTAGCACAGATGAAAGTGCTTTATCAAACAGAAATGGCTGTGATATTAAGTACACTTTGAATTTTAAAATGCTTTTGTGCATAGAGATCAGGGACAATACACCTAAGAATATGAATGAATCTCAGTTATTAATTCTTACTCATGTATTACATTAACTGAAGCCTTATTTCTAGCTATTTTTTCTATTAAAAGATAAAATAAGTAGTGCAGAATAAATAATAATAATATAAAACAATAATATAAATAATAAGATAAAATAATAATAACTATCCTGATGTAGCAGTAATGTGACTGGCATCAAAAGTGGTTATTTTTAGTATTCCTTAGTTAATTTAATTCTGAATTTTAAAAATTCTTAATAAAGTTCCATAACCATAAATAAAATAGAAGTTGCTGTTCATTCTAAAACTTTGCAGCTGTTTATAGAACATTTGGATTTCACACTTGTATGAAATCTAGTTGGTTTCTAGTTCTGCTGCACAGGTTAATGATCTAACATTATTAATCTATAACTGTGCCTATATACAAATATTACTAAACTGTGGGGTTTTTTTCCATTCAGAAGAGAATTATTTTTCTCCTCCTCTATCAGTTCTTCATTTTTCTTCTGTTCTGAAAAGTATTTTCACCTATGCCTGCCTGACTAGTTAACAGCTAAACCTTTAAACTCTAGAACTCTTATATTTAATAAACAAATCACTTCAGAATGTTTCAAGGAGTGTTTCTTTTCCGTTGTGTATTTTGACATTTGGGAAACCCCTGTTTGGGAAACTTTTGAAGTGATGATCAGCAAAGAGTAGAAATGTAACTGTTGATTTCTGAACTGTTTCAAAGTACCTCATGGCATCTCAGTTATTGTATTGATTTTCCTATTTATTCATTTGAAAATTGGAAAGTTTGTTGCATCCTTAGAAAATGTTCACAGGGAAATACTCTGCTAAATAATCCTTTTAAATTTAGGCCTTAAAATTTTAACAGCACAGTCGTGTTTTCTCCAGGTGGAACATAGAAAGTTTTATCTGAGTAACAATAAACTCTTCCATGTGGTGCTTGAGATGGTTTCAGAAGAAGAAGAGTCAGAGAATCACAGAATGAGACCTCTGAGATCATCAAGTCCAGCCTAGGAAGCATCCCACATAGTTTTAAGAGCAGGTGATGATTTCAGATCCCTGGAATGTGCCAATTTGCAGAGTTGCCCTGGGGTAGATTTCCCATGACTTACCCAGCAAACAATTTACAAACAGCACAAAGCTGCCTACTGGTTTAAAAACATTCAGGGTACTGACTGGGTATCACTGGATTATCCTTAATAGGTGACTGATCTTTTCTTAGTAAAGAAAATTTTGAAAAATAATTGGCCTATGAATTCATCTTTGAAGGAATTTCCCATATTTAATGACTGAAAAAAATCTAGTGCAGATGAATCATATTGATTGCAGATGAAACCTGTTGAGTTTGGACTTTTGCAGCATTAGTGCAGAAGGTTCCATGTTTTGATAGAAACAGAGAAAGGAAGTGAGAAATAGAAGGGAAAAGCCTATGTGATATATTTTTTTCCCCTGTCTTTTATGTGAAGCTTTGGCTACTCTTTTCAGTGTGGTCACACAGAAGCATGGTCACTATGATAAATAACTGATGGTGTCTGCTGCTGCTTAGCAATGTCAGATAATTCCCTTCTCCCTGAAATCAATTCCTTCTCAACTGGAAATTTCAGTACTTTGTTCCCTGTTTCTGAAGGTAGCATATTTCCAGGAGCCTTCTGTGAATGTAATTCCTAACTGCACTCATGCTTTTGTTTCTGTGGAGCTCTACTGTAAGGACAGAATTCTAGCACTTTTTTTTTTAGGTTGCTTTTTTTCTTTTTTTTTTTTTTCACATTTGATGTGGTATTTTGCATACAGCTGCAGAGTAGACAGTTACCTTTGAAAAGAACATTTGGCTGGTTTAATTTGATTAGAGCAAACCACCTCAATCATTTCTGAACTAAGACCATTTTCATTTTAACTTGGCAGTGTGAGTTTGGAATGTACTGCCTGTGCTTGGATGTGCAGGGGAGGACTCATTGGGTACACAGCTACAGCTGAAGTGAAACAACCTGACAGGACTTTGCTCACTCTGCTCCTTCCCCGTGAAAAGGGAGGGCTCTGAAGCCATTGAATGTCACATTTAACTCATTATGACAAGGAACTGGACTTGCTGTGTTTCTACACCAAATTGGAACTCTTTAATGCATAGAAATAGAGAATAAATTCATTCAAACCCCCATGATACTGATATCAGATAAAGGATATTAAAGGCTTTTATTTACAACAAAATGAAACATCCCTAGCCAAATAATTTGGAATAAACTTACAATAAAGACCAAAATATAAACAGAATTATGGTATCATGGATATATTCTATTAATATTAAAATTGTATCCCTTTTAGTAAGTCTTAGTCTGATTTCTGCATTCTGTAATTCTTCTAGCTTTAGCTTTCTAACCCTTTCTTCATCATATTAACATGTTCTATTTTTTTTTATGTTGCATATTAAAGTTAGATTATTCCAATTTACAGTATTATTATTATTATATTATATTCAGTATTATATTATTCCAATTACAGTATTACATATATGATTTTTGCTTTTCAGTTGCCCTTACTGTTGATCAAATAATTTTCTTAGAAAAACCCTTGTGGCTGTCTAGAATATCAGTGTGTCTCAATAAATGACAGCCCTTCAATAACCTATAGTCAGATGGTGTTCTCCAGACAGTTCTGATATTTCAGTGCTCTGACTTTGCAGTAGTGGATCATCATCTCTACAGTATTTTAACCAGAAGATTACAGTGGAAGGAGGATCTTCTGGATATTCTCATAATATATTCATAAAACCAGTTTGCAGTGTGGAGTGTTCAGCTGTGTGAACACTCACTAACAGGGGAATTGCATCCACAGCTTCCAGCTAACCCAAGAATGCAGCTGTAAATGGAAGGCTTGAGTTTCTGCTCAAAGCTACACTGATCCAAACAGTTCTGGTTGTTCAGATGCATCCCAGAACATCTGTGTCAGAGCAGTGCACAGCTCCCTTCTCCAGAAGACAATGCCTCTATCACTGCAATTAGAGATTTTCTGATTGCTGTACAGCACTGAGTGGTTACATCTAGCTTATTATTCACTAGCACAGCATTAGAATCTTTATTCTTCATTTCCAGGTTTCTTAAGATGGTGAAAAATTAATGGCCTGTATTACTTGACTAGGAAGAAGGTTATAAGATGAATCTCATTTTGCTAATTTTATCTAGCAGCATGTTTTGTTTGTACTTGTGATCTTTACAACTGAGATAGAGCAGCATCTGCACTTTTAATTAGTGAGTTATTTATCCTTAGTTAACCTTCTAGATTGCTAATGGAGATAGGACTACCCACTGATCTTTGTGGTTTCCTTGCAGACATCTCTAATCAATTTTTTGCCTTAATGTTCATCTCTGCTATTTATAAAATCCTGAGCAGCAAGTTTTGATTCAAGCAGCAATACCCAGATCCAGACAGGTTTGATTGGGTTACTGTGGTCTGAAAATCAGAATTAAATTCTTGGAAGGGCCAAGACAAGTTTGCACTTCTGCAGAGCTACACACCTGTATCTCTTAATTGCATGGAATCTCATTCATCAATTTACATTTGTAAAATCATTGAAAAAAAAAAAAGTTACTCATTGCCCCAAATGACTTTAGAGCAAGTGATAGGATTGTACCATTGCCAGTAGTTGGAAAGTTCTGGTGTCTAATTTACATTCCACTCTCAGCTACCCAAGACCTGAGTGCTTGGAAAGCAGTGCTACTGTAGTTTTATCTTCTGGAATAAGTATTTTTTGGAATTTCAAGTTTTATTTTTCCATAATCTCAAATGTATCAGCCCACATTGCTCAGTAACAGGCTGCTAAATTAATCAGTAATGCTAACAGATCCTGCTCCAGCATTTTTTGTGTTGTCTGTTGGAGCTGGTTCTTTTCTACATTGATTTTCAGAGCTTGAAAACAACTTTTTTCTCATGGAACCATTAAGCCAATATAACTGTAGTAAAGCAAATAAGCTACTCTATGGATATTCATATTGTGTGTATATGTGTAAAAGGAAAATGATGAAAATGTCAAGATTTGCCTGAGTTTGTACCAGGAAGTTCAGATTTATTATGTTGTAACATGGATGAGGAATGTTCAACTTGTAGAACTGCGATTAGTTGAAAGTCTGTGCCTTGAAAATGTCTCAACAGTTTTCTTTTGAAAGGTAAAAGGAAAAAATGAAAGGGAATAAGGACAAGCCAGGAAAAAAACCCAAACCCATCCCAACAGCTAATTGTTTTAAAATAGTTACATGACATTGAAAATTGGAACTTGGAAGTGAAATGCCATCTCACTCCTATAATAAAACAGTAAGTTTTATTAAATATATTCTGTAAAGAGTAAATTAAAACTATAAAGCTTGATGTGAGTGGCAAAGAGCCCAGGCAATATCCACAAGAGTAAACATCTAATGGCTTCACCTAACTAGGTACAGTCTGCTGCAGCAGGCAATTGAACAGGGCTTGTCAATATTTAAAAGCAGTAGAACTAATTTTTAAAACACATGGCTTTTTTTTTTGCCTCCTGTGTGCAGTACAAGTAGATATTTCCAAAGGCTTGAAGGAATATCTAGGTGATGGGATTATGTGTGGTCTTTTCATATTGACCCTTTTAAAATGTTTTCCAAATCTTGTAAAATTTAAAGTCACTTTGGTCTTTCGTCTTTCAAGCATGACATTTTTGATTTTTATTTACTCAGTTCCAGAACTCATCTGTCCTTTAAAAATATTGCACTGTCATCTTGTCTGCTTTTGGATGGTGGCTCGTCTGGAAAAGATTGTTGGAGTCTTGAAACAACTAAAATGACATTTTCTGCATGGGCATGATTCTCATGGCATTCTGATATATTGCTTACTGTCATTTTCACTAGGCTGACAAAGTTATGCTTTGGAAAATCTAAATCTGTGTCCTTTCTGGAGTGAATTCACATGGGCTGTACTGTGCTGAGATCACTAGTCATATACCATAGGGGTTTACATACACAGGCACTCATGGAAATGAAGACTACTGTGTCTTCCTGGATTTAGGGGGAAAAAAAAGCAGCTCTGGTGTTTAAATTTCTTCCAAATAGACTTCAGTTATTTCTCAGTCAAATCTTTTCATAATCCAGATACAGATTGTTATTTCAGAATATACAGATGCTAGCTTGATGTTTGCAAACCAAGACATGCCAGCATGAAAAGTAGGTAAGGGAAATCACCAGAAAGTTGGACATTTTCTTCACAGAAAGTCACTTCAATTCTGTGATAACTCAGAGAGCAGCTGAATGGACCTTTATAAAACATATGAACTAAGTCACTTCTAAGTGGAGACAGCTGGGGTCTATTTAATATCCTGTGTAAAATGGTAGAGGTCAGCTTCCTGGAATAACTTTGGAGTTTTATTTCATGAATATCCTCCTGCTGCAGGGACCTGGGATGACAGGGAGGCTCTTGAACTAAAAAGTGCTTTAAGGAAAAGCTCCAGGGTGTAGCAATCATTTTAGCTCTGCGTTTGGTGCAGGATGCTAAGAAGCATCTTAGTGTGCAGCCTCATGAGTGTTGCATGGGTGCTTGAGTATGCAGGTAACTAGTCTCATTTTTTTCTTCCAATCTTATCTTGAAAGATATGAGGATTCCAATCCTATGTTCTTATGATTTGGGAATTGGGATACTAACTGAAAATCACCAAGAAGTAATACTTTGGACAACAGGTGATTTTCAAATGTACTGACAACACTAAGTACCTAGTTTATTTTGTCATTTGGGACCTTAATTCCTAAATCACTTATCTGAGAGTTTTATAATTTTTTTATTTTTTTTTTAATCCTTGCAGTTACTCTTTACTATCTAAGATAATACATTTCCTATATTATATA
>JAOEGS010022299.1:66446-87748 GCA_025447755.1 Corythornis vintsioides | reverse complement strand
ATATCTTCTTGACTTTGGAAGCTTCTTATTTTCTAACTCCTGCTATTCCATTTTCTATTTGCCATATAGGTGAAAAAGTATGTGTTTGGTTTTTTAGGCCACTGCCACTGGTTAGTGTTCCCACACACATGTGGAAATGTCCTGATCTAGCAATTGATGGAACTGATAGAGCTGTGACACTTTAATTAAAAGCTTGTACAGCATGAAAATTCCTATGAAATTTGTCCCTAGATGATGACATCCAGTAGGACTGTGTACATTTCACAGTGTGAAAATCTGCCTTTTCCTTGACTACATATTAGTAGTAGATAAATGGAAACTCTGATAGAAATGGAAAATAAAGAGCAATGTGTCACTGGAATAGGCAAGGTGACCACAGACAGAAAAGGCTTTTGTAGAGTCTCCCAATTCTATGGGCCCTGCATGGTATATTTAGTCAACTATGTAAAAGCTCAGGACCATCAGCCATGGTAGAAATTTCTGTACTGTTTCTCCAGAGGTAAAGAGCTTGACTGCACAGTTTGGGGGTGGAGCAGAGAAAATAAGGAGTAGCAGCTTCTTCAGCCCTTGGGTGGCTCATGACTTATTTTTGAAATACAAATAATTCTATTAATATATGACTTAGAAAGGATTAGGACAATTTCCATCTCACCCAGTGTTTTTCTGTAGTAATGAAGAGCAGATACCTTAGGGAATGGTGTAAAGCAGAACAGATCTGGAGTGATTGTTCCTGGTAAATGAAGGCTCAACAGGTTTTGCCCACTGCTTTGTGAGCATTTGCCAGCAGATATGGCCCAGCCTTGCTCACTCCCAGGCAGACACCTTCTCTCTCTGCTGCTGAAAGCTGTGTACCTCAGCCACTGAGCTCTGCTGGCCTCAGACCTGCCTCAGCTGAGCCTGAGCTGACACTGCTTGGAGAGCAAAGCATGCTCTCCTTGGCTTGGGTGGATGTCCTTTGTTTTCATTTGCCTAGATGTAAAAATGTTGTAGCACTCCAGGAAACAGACCTTGTTTTGTAAGATTTATTATAGTTTCCTCATTTCTTTCAGAGAAAAAAAAACAACAAACCAACAAAAACACAGTTCTGTCATGTGTTTGCATCTGACATACATTATCATTTACACCATGTTGTATTTTTTCAAAGCAATGCATGCATTAAAATGTAAACCCTCTTCTCATGCTGCTAAAAGTTGCCCTGAAAGAAAGAGTTGCTTTTGCCCTGAAGTAATAAACCAGTCAAATATAATTTACTGCCAGCTCAAAATGCTACTAACACCTCATTTTCATTGCCAAACTCTGCAAATAATATTTAATTTGTTTTCTTTTACATATGTGTGCAAGAGCTTAAAGGAAATAGCTAAAGAGCTGTACAGCCAGTAGAATACTTCACTGCATGTGCATTAATCTTTAAATGGCTGGCTCACAGGGCCATGTAAACTGGATGGAAAAGGAGGAAACATGGATATAGCAAGAAACAACTAGGCTCTGTAAGAAGTTTGTACCTATCTCCTGCAGTGGTGCTTGTTTCAAGGATTTGTTTTGCTAGGAAGTCATTTAGAGAGCCAAGAATATTGTATTTATATTTATACATCATAATAAACCCAAATGCAAACAAATGGGCAAGACAGTGAACCATGCAGTTCATGCATGGAAACACTGTAAAAATGTATTTTCTTACGAGGCTTTAATCTTTTGGCATCTCAATGATAATTTCTCTGAAGTTTTTAAGCAAAATTCTTACTAATGCTAGTAAAAGAACCACAGTGAGACATTTTGCATCTAGTGCTCTCTCCACCCTCCTCATCACCACATCAGGTGTGAGCTCCTTTCAGCTGCAGCCAATATTCTCCCTACCTATGAAGTAGTAGCAACATCATCAGCCCTCAGCTGTATTTGCTCCATTTATCAAGCCCTCTCACCTTACTTTTTCAACAGCAGATTTGCCCTTCAGTCTACCAGTCAGGCTGTGGCTGCTTGTATTAATATATAGAGAGGGCTTAGCATACAGTGGCAGGTTAGTTCAGATTCAAACAGAAGCTGAGTTTTATGTCCAGCTGCCAGCCCCCAGTAGAACTGAGTACCCTGGAGGTAATTCAGGAACAGCAATCTGTGAGTCATGGTAAGTATCAGAACAGTAAACAGCTTCTGTCATCTTCTACTGTATCTTGGTTTTTAGGTTTCCTCATTCATCTCTAGAAAACAAGAGCTTGGAGTAAAATTTGCATTGCAATTATTTGTAATTTAAAAATGCTTGAATTAAATACAATGGGAACTGCTGCAAGGATTAAAAAAAACATATGAGACACTATAGATTGTCAAACAAGACATTTGATTTTTTTTTGCTGTGGATTTTTTTTTATATAGAGTGGAAAGTTATTCTTTCCTTTGTTATTTTTGATCTGTTAGTATCACCATTAAGTCTCAACTGTAGGTAATTGAATGGATGATATTTTAAGGAATAAGGAATGAATAATAAGGAATAAGGAATGAATGATAATTTATGCTGTTGCAAATTATTCTCAATATGAGGGGGTTTTATTTAAATCCAGGAAAGATATGAGCATCTTAGATTTATATCCTGTAGGTTTAGCACAAGCATGAATTCCAAGTGTAAACTGGACTGTGCAGTCTGTAACAATCTGATTGCAAACTACATGTGAGCAAAGACAGGATTTTGTTGCATTGTGTCTTGCAGTAGGTCCATCTGGGAGTCCAGAAAACTACTGTGTTCCTTTCATTTTCATTAAAATCAATATTCAGACATAAATTTTACTTTTATGTTGAGCAATCTAAGGAACTTGAGAAGGAATGCAGCTTTCTCTGAGGAAGGTATTCTCCAGGAAAAATAAAACATTTAATAAAAGATGCCCTGCTAAGGAATCAGAGCATCTTTATTTTGTGCTCTGAAATGGAAGCTGGTGGAAGATTACTGGAAGCTCCCAGTACTGTATAACAGCAGCATACATGACTCTGAAAGGCAATGTACATTTGCTTGCTCAAGGATCACATGAGAGCACTATGAATAGGTCAGACAGCTATTGCTGATCCTAAACAATCTGTCAGCAACTGTCTTCACAACAGGCCACATTATTTTTCTGATTTGGGGGTGACTTGGCCTGTCCCTCACTGAGAGAATCTGACAGTCAGGCAGCACTCGGGGGCAAGTGGAGGCACCAGCAGGCTGGGAATTTCCCTCCATAATGGCAATTGCTCAGTGTGGGGCTGGTTTGGATTGAAATTCAACTGCAATGTGATGAAGCTGTTAATGGATTGGTGAAGTATTGCAAAAACTGCAGGCCAAGGCTTGAAAGTGAAGTTAGGCAAGGCAGGGTGTTGTATGGATTACTGGGTTTTACCAGATCAATTTCTGGTCTTGCCTATTAAAAATAACCTCTCTTTGCAAAGAAGGTGAGCAAGAAATGGCAGTGTGAGAGCTAAAAAGACAGCATGCTCCTGTAAACAAAAAGAGGTGCAGAGAATGTCTTGTCAGGTGTATTTTCCCTTGAAGTAAAACTCTCAAACAACTGCATCTTGTAGTGACTTGGGTGGCACGGTGAGCAAATGTACTTGGCCTTTTCATCTTTTGGGCACCAATCTTGGCTTCTGTCAAAAATGAAAATTCATTTTGGTGGTTTCATGGGAGCAGACACTTGTCTGCATCACAAAACCCTTCAGTCTGGCAGCAGGGCTAGTTGCTTGAGTGGGGCCCAGTGCAGGAGAGCAGGGTGTTGCAGGTCAGGGCTGCAGTGGGTACTGAGCGTTGAAAGCTTGCCCAGTCAGCCCACACTATCGGACTTTAGCCAGTGCTATTTACTTCTCTTTCAAGAGCATCTATTTCTCTCTGTCACTTTCTCTGTCTCTCTTCCCCACAGACACTTAAAGAACAAAAACCTCTTTTATACAGCTAAGCATTTTAAATCATTTTTCCAAGTCAGAAAGGGAGGGAGACTGGAAAAAATTACAGCACAAAGCTCAGGCTGTGGGTGAAGGATTGCCTTGTCATCCTAAAATCCCCTTCCTTCCTTAAACTTCACTGGGGAGTGGGATGTAAGCAAGAATATTTACTGGACTCTGCTGAGGTAGATCTCCAGGATAGGATTTTCTGCTGCCTTCCTTCCCTGGTGCAGTTTCTTCTTTGCAGTAGCTCTTTCTGCTCTGTGCACAGATAATGAATGAATGATTGCAGAGCTGTAAACATCTATCTGCAGAGCATCTGCCTGTCCTAGATATATTCATTTATTTTATGCTATACTCTGTTTTATAATTTGCCCGAATGAGGTTTCTTCTGAACACAAGAAGACATTGTGCTACTCTTTTTTGTAAGGGTAGTGAAGAAGGGAAAGTGTTCACAGACTCCAAGAACCCAGCAGAAACTTAGCAAACAAGGACCTGAGACATGAAGGTACCATAAGCAATGTAGAGATACCCAAGCTTATTTTCATTAATCAAGCTTAACTCTAGGCATCTGAGCACTGCTGAATGGAGCTCACAGGGGCTAGTTTGCTGTGCTGCAGACAGTGCTCTGCTGGCACGTTGTGCATTGCCAGTACCTAGGTGGGTCAGATGAGTGTGATCTAATCGTCTCTGCTTTATGTTGCAGTCTGCTATGGAGGCATATCCTAAATACTGATGCACATTGGTGCAGCTGGTCTGACAAGCACGCTGGGAAGGTCTTGAAGACCCAATATGCTTTTTGAAAATGGAAATTAGGTTTTGCATTGCTACCTGGTTTTACAAATGTTATCTCAGAAAAAGTCACTTAAAATACAGATATTTTTAATTTAGTGGCCTGTTCATCTGCCTATGCTCAGTTTTTCGTTTAAAAGCACTTCACTAAAGCTCCTTCAAGAGTGAAAAATCTTTGTTGAAATACCAGCTTTCAGAGGCATGGAGAAGCAGGTGATTGTTGATTAAGATGAGACAAAGCAGCATGGTTTGAACAAAGGGAAAGAGCTCTGACATATATTTCAAAGTGTGAAGTTCTGTTTCCTGCTTTGCTCTGTGGGACATGGTTCTCGTAAAGCACGTGTTCCATTCCATTTGCCCAGCAATTCTCTTCACCTGAAATGTGACCCCTTTGTCACAATATCTTGGGTATAGTGATGGGAAGTAGAGACTGATTTCTGTTATCTGTCTTCTTTCTCTTCAAAAGCAAGAAAGGAGAAGGTAACTAGTATTACAAGTATGAGGGAAACTGGTTTTCTTCAAGGAGTATGTGTTGAAGAAGTTGAGATAAATGAAGGGCTTGCTATTGAGTAGCTTCCAAAGAACAGAATAGTCTAAAGCTGCTGCTGAAATTTGGACTAAAAGGATGACTTCCTGACATTTGGTCAATGCTTTTAGGTATGAGAGGCTGAAATTTTCTGTGCTCTTGAAAATTAGAAACTCCTGGGAATAACCTGAGCCAAAGGCAGTGAAAGCAGAAGCTGTTCAGGTTTCTCCCTACATATTTGTCAATAAACCTCAAACATGGGAGTTCTGGCCTGGGGTAGTCTTGGTATCCTAATCTTTGTTTGCATAAGCACTATCAAACACAGATCCATTCTGTGCTGGTTTGTGTCATGTGGATAAATACCTTTTGGAGTTAGGTTGAGAACCCCAAACTTTTTACATCTGAGTTTGTCCAGATGATGAAACCTTAAAGCTGTAGTTGATTACTGTGCCACTATTTACCACACCACAGTCTTCTTAAACATTTCTTCTGCTCAGAAATGAAGGGCTTCAGTTTGTTTGCTCTGTCACACATAAGCTGGGAAGTGACTGTCCCTAGGGAGACACTGTTTGCAAAAAAAAAATAAAGCACATGCAATTTTATTGAAAAACTTTTTTCTGCATTATCACAACTAACTTGAAAAAAAGCCCATTAAAATACAGGTACTCCATGAGTTCTGTTGAGCAGTGTTCTCGTGCAGATGGACACATCAGGAGGTGTATGACTCTCAGCCAAACATCTTGTTAAATCCTTGCAGGATTTCCCACAGCGGATCTTACTTGACTCCAATGGTTCAAACGTTTCTTTTCTATGTACAATAGAAGGGCAGGGCTTGTGTTTACAGACTATTCACTGTGGAAATCCTGTATTAATTGAGGTACATTTACTTCACTTCGGATAGTGTCCACATAGTAACTCTTCAAATAAAAGCCCTTTGCCTGCTCCAGAGAGGCAATCACGTGCAAATCTGATCTGCCATGTACAGAAAATCATGAAGAAATGGCTTGAGAAGTATGCAGTTTAGACAGGAGAGATGTTCCCAGCCAAAGATTAATTAATTAATGTGTGAGAGAAAATGCCAGAATCAAAATAAGACACATACAGAAAAATTAAAGAGAGAATCAACATTTCCCTCCACACTGAGTTGGAAATCACATTTTGCCTCTATATTCTATACAGTTAAATATTTTTTCTTTTTTTTTTCTTGAATTATAATTCTGCTCTAGTTGAAAATATTTTGTGAGTGTATTAAATACCTGGGGGAAAAAAAAAGTGTTTGAGAACATTTTTAGGTAAATGTAGGTCAACACAAAGGAATCATACAGTTGGAAATATTTTCCAGTGTTTATGTTCAGATGTTCAGACCTGTCTGGCTCCTCTCTATTTGCATATGTTGGGGTTATAGGCAGTCCGGCTGCATTCCACATTGATTTATAGAAATATATTGCAGATTATTCACCTCCAGCCAAATACCAGCCAACTTCCCTTTTCAGGAAGGTTTGTGACTCCTCACAAAACTGCTGTGCTGTGTCCATGGCATCTGTCTTCTGGGTGCCCCATTGAGGGAAGCATGAGGAGAGCAGTATTTTGCTTTAGGAGAAAAATGCCAAGACATTTGCCCTTATAGTCACTGTGTTGCCATAATAATTTAATATTTGTTCATATTATTATTACAGATTAAATAAGATTAGTCATCTAGTGGAGGTAGGGTGAACATCTCTCCGTATTCTATAGCTCCAATTCCCAAATTATTACTGACTGGAAAGCTTCTTTAGGCTAAAAAGAAGGGTCTGTGATTTTTCAGAAGTGGGACTTGAAGGGTAGTGAAAGTCACTGGCACAGGTGCAAATTTGAAGCACAGAAGGATGGACAGATGTTTACCAAACAGATAAAAACAGTGATTAAAGCTGGTACAACAAATAAAGTGGAGAAGATGGGAGAAATCCTAATTAAAAAGAGAAAACAATAGAAAATAGAGTAATCAGATAGGAATGTGACATTATGAAGAGCTTTGCAAATAAGTTGGAATTTGATGTTGTGCAAGAAGGTGAAATGATAAAGAAATTGCAGTAAAAGGATGACAGCAAGTGCCGAGAGAAAAAACCCTTCTTAGCAGTGGCATCTTGTGCACAAAGATTGTTCCAGATTGCATCCTGACTCTGAAGGTGTTCCCTGCACCCAGGAACTTTTAAGAGTAATCAGAAAAAAACCATTCTGTTTCTGCCAAAGATTTCATTATAAAGCCTGTAGTGCTGATCATGGGAGTTGTGTGGGAAGAAATTGAAGGTGCACACAAACACCTGTTTGTTTAGAATATAGAATATATATAGAATATATATATAATGCAGATAAATATCAGGTAAGGTTCTGTATTAGATCTAGTTAATCTTTACAAAAGTATTTTATTTCCATGTAATTGATTTACTTTGAACTGCTGATGAATTCTTAATCCTATTTCAGAATCCACCCATGAGAGATACTGTATTATTTATCTATCAATAGTTATCTGATGATTTGATTGCTCAAAGACTTCTCTGTCATTATAATGTTCTTTTTTTGCATTCTATATGCTGAGAAATGTATATAGACATGTATGAGCTGCAAGGTATGGATGTCTGCTCTGGTTCCTGTATTCTCACCTCCTCTTTTCCTCCTCTCAGGTTGTTTGATGTGTGCACCGTGTCACGAACAGACAGAGAGACCAAGTTAACTTTAGTGTTTGAACATGTGGATCAAGACTTGACTACTTACTTGGATAAAGTTCCAGAGCCTGGAGTGCCTACTGAAACTATAAAGGTATTTAAGAAAAAAAAAAAAAAAAAAAAAGAGATAAATCACAAAGAGCAAGTACATTTTGATTCTGTGGAATTTGGATATAACAAAACTCTTAAGTAGTTGAAAGGAAGATGTTTTCCCATCATGTTGCCTCCTATTCTGCATCTCTAAGGGAAGAGCCCTTCCCAGGACAGTGTTTGCATTATTGCTAATAAAATACATACACCAACATCTCCTCTCTTGGGAATGTCTCAGCAAAGTGCTGCATTGCACATCAGAGCTTGAAATGTTTGGCAGAACGTTTCCACCTGGGAAGATAGGAAGAGGGATTGGTGTTGTTATATTTTGACTGTGGCTGGTTAACATTTCTTTTGATTTTTCTATTTTTTTTTATTAAGATATAGAATTGATGTTTTCAGAAGCCAGTTATCTTGTATTTGTAGAAGTACTTTCTTTGTGTTGTTTTAGTCTGGCAGAAGTCCCAAGGGAGGAAAACATGAAACCTATGTGAAGTTTAGTTATTTTGGTTTGGGTTTTTTTTTGGGTCGTTCTTAACAGCTTCAAACTCAGTTGTTTGATCTTTCAGTAGAAAATTAGACATAAAACTGATAAAGATCTTTTCACTTGTTGCCAAAGTCACAAATGTATAATGTCAGTCAGTTCCAGCAAACGTGTTTTCTAAGCAACTATAGTGGGTGAAATTTATTATTTTTTTAAATGAATATAGTTTTGATTCCTAGCAGAAGACTGGAATGTACCTCTTGCATTTGAAGGACTCTTTTGTGAAAAAGGACTCTTTTAGGATTCTTCTTTCTTCTAGGGCTTTGAAGCTACCTAAGAGAACTGTATTTCAATGTAATTACCATTGTCAAAGTAACTTAGGTGACTGACATGTTGTCTAAATATAATGAAATATATTGGGACTGAGTGATCAAACCTCTGGATTCTCAGGTTGAAATGACTTTCAAGTTATGTTTCATTTAATGCAAATAGAAGAGGTGAGCCTTGGGCTAAAACAGATCTTCTAAAAGCCTACATTTCCACTGGTGGACTGTAATTCATATATATTGAATATTCTGAAAAGTAAACATACATTTCATGGAGGTTATAGACTGGTGAAGGGTATTGGTGGGTTTACTTCTGAAAAGCACTATTCTGTATATTTGGTTTACTAGTTCAACCCAGTTGATATATCTGATAATTTGACACAATAAAAGTGAAAAAAAAATTAGATGCACAGAAATGAGGAGGAGCAATTCTGATCTCTTAGGTACAGTGCAGATTCTGCTGCAGACAAATGAAATTAGTGAGTGTAAAATTCAGCTTGTGGTAAAATTCAGCTCTTTTTAAATGTGAGGAAAAATGTAAAACTGCTGTTTACTTGGTCATTGCTGTTGATTTCAACATTTGCACAGTAGCTGGTGTGTTATTTCTTGAATTCTGTTTGGCATGGGGAAAAAAAGAGAGATTTGCTGAAGTTGCACTCTGTTGTTTCACTATTTGCCTGAAATCACCTGGTTTATGGAGGCACTTTTGCTGCTAGTCAGGGCTCATTGCATGAGGAAGGATCTCAAGGCTTATTTCTAATGCATTTCAATACCTTTCTAATGATACAGTCTTTATGGATATTCCCTGTAGGAAGTGAAGCAGAGCACAGTTGTTGCTGCAGGGAAATATTGCTGTTTTGCAGCAACTGAGCATTTAACCCAGAGCACATACATCGTTAAGTGCCTAATCTGACTTTTTATAGCTTGGCTTTTGAGGTTAATACAGATTTGTACTTCATTTATTTTCCAGAATTGCAGACAATTTGTGCAGAGTATTTCCCCTCACCAGCAGCACAGTACAAAACAACTGCCAGTATTGTAAGACCATCTGTTAAAGTTCTGCATGTGTCAGCAACACGGAGGTGCCAAATGAGCTCTGGATAGCTGGAAGTTGGAGGATCTAATACACCTCTTTGGCACGTGGTGTGAACTCAACAGTTGTTAGTGGAACATGAATGACAGAAAATTACTATGAGAGGAGTATCAGCCCCAAAAGATCTTTTCTGTGTGAATTGGCTGCCATCATTACATACCATTTAAGGGAGGGAGACCTGATTTCACTGGTCTGGGGCATGCTGGGGAGTTACCAACTGTCAAGGAATAGGAAGAACAGGGAGAACAGGATTTAAACTATGTTCTCTTTTTCTGATCATTCTGAGTGAATGATTCTGTGAATATCATTCTGTGTCTCCTTTACATAGAAAGCCTAGATCACCATCTGAGTTAGGGACCCAGATTTTGCTGCTTAGATGCCTAAAATTTAGAAAGTACAGCAGTGAACCTAATTTCTTTTTGTGTATTTATCTGCTAGCAGCCCATAAATTGAATTTCAGAGTATTACCCCCATAGAATAAACATTGCTGTTACATCCCTGTGCACTTGCTGTATCTTACATTACCTGCTCAAACCAGGCAGACTGGTCCCATCTTCACAAAACTCTTAGAAAATGAACATGAGGATGTTGCTTCTCAGAAAGCAGAGCAGTGTTGAGTGTTGTGAGGTGAGTCACCAGCCATCTGCCACAGTTGTAGCTGCTCAGTTGATCACGTATGAGATGTGGACCAGATGTCACACAATCATGCAGTTCTGAAAACAGCACAAGGTATTCCAGGAAAACCAGATTCACCAGTACTCAGAGTCTTCAGTGTGGCTGTATTTAACAACATCAAAGTTAAAAGTCACTTAAAAAAAAAAGAACCTACTCAAATGAATAAGAAAGCTACTATGAGAAGGCCTGTTACTGACATTTTCATGTCAGCACTTCTGTGGTAAAGAAAGAAGCAAAACTTACTGATAAATTGACTCCACAAATAATGGATCAGATCCCTAGCTGATACTGAGAGGTTTTTATCCATTAGCATCACTAAATGACTGCTGAATGCAGGGTGCTGCAAAATATAATGTTATACCTGTACAGTTACAGCTTGTTACAGTCAGTGTACAGCCACTGATTTAATTATGGTGACACTAAATATCTCCAAATCCCTGCCATTTCCAATTCAAATATAAACATTTTCAACTTAATGCTTTTTGCAGTTGCTGTAGCCCGGGACTGCCCAAACCTCCATTGCTTACAAACTGAGAGCTCATAAATATGAGACACTCTCATGATTTTAAATCATTCTGGCCTGACTAGAGTGATTTAAAATCATTGGAGTGCTTCACATTTTTTCAGTTGCTGCAGTTTGGAAAGCAGTCAGACAACACTGTAGCATAGTACATGGAAGCAATCTGCCTGAAATAATTTTAGTCTTTCAAAGCAATGGCACTGAATTAGAAATGTCACCCTGAAAATATGTCCATCCAGGATGATAGGCAAGGATGATGTCTATCTCTTAATAGACATCTCAGTCTACTTTTCTTTTTCTCAAGGCAGCAGTACAGGCCAGTAGGGCCTTGAGGGACACATCCTTCTTGGAGTCAGAAGGAAGCTATTGTTTTCAATAGATGGAGGGCCAGAAATCATCTTTATTCAGAAAGTCAAAGGGAACTAAGAAGCTGAAGAGATTCTGAATTGTGAGCAGGGATGGAGATTGAGCCTTTGGTGGAATAGAATTTATTTTCAGGTCATTGCAAAATTTCAGTGGTCCATGTGCTGGAAGTGAAATGTTACTATCAGCTCATTTCATTGCTGTTCATTCTCTGAGCTGGATGTTGATGTAATGCAAAGACAGTGTATGCATCCTCCTGCTCTTGAGATTCTCCTGCATTATTGGTGACCCTGGGCTTTTGCTATTGGAACATCAGTTTGATAGCAATTGCTATGTGAAATGTTTTGATGATACTGAAAGAAAAGGCAGCACATGGTAGGAATAAAGCTCAAGCAGGTGTAAAAGTGGGGCTGGTCTGCCTGGCAGCAGAGACAGTGCCAGACTGTTCCACGGTGAGCCAGTGGCAATTGCTCTGAGTGGGGAGTATTTTGGGGATGCTTTTCTTTGTCTCGTGGTGGTGGTGTGCAGCCACAACTTGCTCTCCAAGAATATCCTGCCTCAGTGTTCAGCAGAAGTGAAGTAAAAATGAATTTGAAGTGTGTTACTTTAGTGGCATTCTGATTTAATCAAGATATGTTGTGTTTGTTTCTTTTCCTCTGTAATAGATGTGTTTAACTTAGGCCAGAGAACAGTCCCATACAAATGGATAAGGACAGCTTTTGCTTTTGCTTTTGCTTTTCTTTTTTTTGTACTTCATGTTTGCACATGTAGAACCTAAAATTAGCATTAAGAATTTGTACAATAATATATATATACATAAATAGACTTATATATAATCATTGCAGAAGTCTTCTAGGATATTTGCAGGAAAAGAACCCAAACAATTTGCTCTTTGAGCAAGTGGGAGAAAAGGAAAGGGAAATTTGATGATCATCACTCTACTGTCTGTGAAGGTCATGACTTCAACTATCTGTGGCCCAGAGGAGGCCAAGGCTGGCAAGTCAGCTGCTGAGAGGAGTCAGAGAGGGACAGAGTGCAGAGAAGCACCATCCAGTGACATCAGCCAGCTACACTCAGCTGCTGAGGCAACCAAAGCAAACCCTCTGCCATTGAGAGCCCTTCCAGCAATTCCAACTCAAAGTTGTCTGCCTGTGCTAATCCCATTTTTTCCCAACCCTTTCTTCTTCTATTCTTTCCACCTTCATTTTTTCACCTCGCTTTCACTGTATATTGACACTGTATGGACATTTCTACTCTTTCCCTCCCTCCAGAACTTTGCTCTCCATCACTTTTCTTTCCATTTTGCTCCTCCCTTCCTAACTGACTCTACTCCTGTGGAACTGTCACACTGTTTCTCCACCTGGGGTCTGTCTTGTCCATTTTAGTTATGATCTTTAGTGGAAGAGGCTGTGTGAAAACCCTTGACTGTATAGAGCCCACTATAACAGGTCCTCCTTTTTGGCTTTTTACACACTACCTTGTTAAACATGAGCCATGATAATCAGCTCCTACAGCAGCATTATTGTCTAAAAGAGTTCTCTGCTCTGCTGCTTCCCCTCCACAGCCACTTCACACATTGACACAACTGCTTCCTTTATATATCAGTGCTCTGCAGTCAACGTATGGTTCATGTTACAGGTTTCTCAGGTTTCAAAGTGAAATAAAATGAGCTTTCTTCCATTTTGAAAATATCCTTCTTTTGAAGAAGTCTAAACAAAGACACACGTTATTAGTAGGTTCACGATCAGCTACCAGAAGACAGAAAATGTAGAATGGGAACATGAGTGAAACAGCAGAAATACTGTTTGTTGTTTGCTCTTGGTGTGACAGCAAAGGAAAATATTTATAAATTAAAATGATGCATTTATTTGTAGCTTTAAAAAAGCAGAGGTGGCTTTGTAGTATTTGCCAATTTCAGTATTCCAGGGCACAGCTATGGGTCAAATCCTTCTCTGGTGTAGCTGTTCACTTCTTAGGGTTCCTCCAGGGTTAAGTGTGGTGCAGAGCTGTTAGCCTCAGTTAGCAAGCATTTGTTTTCATGTAAAGCTTGAGCAGTTTGCAATTAAGAAAGACCAAATTACAAAGGTTCAAGCTCCTAGATCAAATCTGTCCTTAATTTTGGGATTGGAAGCCTTACCCAAGACACATAAACATCAGCATTTTAGTTTCTTCTTACTTCTCTGTTAACATGACAGCTATAGTGTGCTACCACTTATGTCAGTATATATAAATCACTTAAACTCATGCTGGAATGTGTACCTCAACCTTATGCTTCAGCTTCAGACCTCAAAGGAGAAATCTCAATGGGAGCAGAGCCTCTGCTCCAGCAAAGCACTTAGGATTCTGCTTAATTCTGGAACAACATGTTCACCTAAAATTAGAAGTGATATTAAAAAGGCTGTAAATCAGAACTAACAGATGACAATCAGTTGTTACCCTGTGCTACTGACCTGTTGAATTCCAAAGTTACAGCAAAGAATGGAAATCATTGTTTCCATAGTGTTGGATTAGTCAGAAACACACATTTTGCTTGTATTTAAATGCTTTGTCACAATGGGGAAGTAGTCTTCCTTCAAAACTGGTGTGTAAGCAATGTCTGTGCCTTTGGAACTAGACTCCTGTTCACAAAAGTGTGTCGTATTTGCTCATAAACTGACTTAGTAGTGGAAGAGGGCTTTGGAGGATCACAGGTTTGATGACCTGGTTTGTTTATTGCTTCTTTCGTTAATATCATGACTGTTCTGGCCACAGAATTGATCCTGTTTGCCTTTGAAAATTGTGACCCTTGAGAATATCCATTCAAAAGAAGTATTTTTTTTTTTTTTTTTTACCATCCTGAGCAAGTCATTAGAATCCAGAGCATTTTATCTTTATTTATGTTGACCAGTGTCATATACCATAAAGGGCCCATTTAAATTAGTGGCTTCATTGCAAAGAAGTTTACTGCTCAGCACTTTTCACTGTTGCTAAATACATAACTTTACACACAGTGCCATAAAAATTCTAAAGCCAGTATTTCTAAGACCACTTCTTTGGTCAATGCAATAGGAAGCACTACAATGTAACTTCAAAATGCCAAAAATAATCAAGAAGACATGTTAGCCAGCTCTTAAGAGCATTTAATTTCCAAGCCAATAAATTCAGCTGTTGAATTTTCATCCTTTGTTTTCAGATGTTACAGTTCTGTTGCATAACTACAATTAAAGACTCTCAGAAGGCTCTGAAATGTTACAGTATTCTGGGGATGCAAACTCAGTTGTTTTTTTGTTTGGTTTTACAGCGGGGAAGGGGCAGTGAAATGGCAGCATTTGCCTTTTTTTAACATCTCGTTTATGATTCATCCTAAAATATTCTTTCATTTGGAATTAACTTCAGATATTCCCGTTCTGACAAGCAGAGTAAATATTTTAGCAAGGCCTTTTTAGAGAGAAATTTTGACAGTAACATACTTCTCCAATAGCATTACAAAGGAAATAGTTGCTATCCAAACCCAGGCTCAGCACTTAACAGACACAGTTCCAAAAGAATACATTGGATGTTACAAATGTAAAATGCATGTAATGCAAGAGTATACAGATGTCTTTCATGTATTTTAAATAAAAATGTCTAATTTGAGACTTGAGAAAGTCAACAGTGATCTCTGAACCATATGCTTGTTATTACAATTGCCTGTTGTGTTTAAGTGTCATTCAGTGAGAAATAACACAGACCAAAAAGGAAAAGACATCTAAAACCATGAAGTTACATGAGACCATCTTACAAAGCATTTTTAATTATTAAAATATATCTCTTTCTTGCTTTTTGTTTGCTGATAATAATTGCTGGTGATGTCTGTAGGGCTTATTGAAGACATAGGAAAAGGAGAGCAGAGGCCAAACTGCGTGGGCTCTAGTGAACCAAAACTGCACAGAGATGCATACTTGACAGAGAGTTTAAAGTAAAAATAAACCACAGTTTCTTCGCTTGGTTTCTGGAGCAAAAAGTCGCAAAACAAGCAGAAAACTTTTGGTTATTGATGAAATGCTTAGTTTAACTTCCTTACCTCAGCTGCTCTGAGTGTTTCATATTTGAACCTTCATTTCGATGAATTCAGACCCAGTTTGACTCAGGTCTATGAAAATGAGGCCTTGGGAAATATCTCAGAAGTAGCTTTAGCCTTATGTTTGTGTTTTGTTCTCCTGCACATGTGGTGGAGGTAACCTTGATTTGCTGCTCAGTGGAGTCATGCTTTATTGTGACAGAAAACTTAGACCCGTCCTTCAGTGAAAATAACAAAGACCTACCCCATGGTGATTGATGAGAACCTTGTACGAGTGAAATGAGCTGGAAAGTCATCATCTTGTCTTTTCCTTTGCCACAGGAAAAGCATAACAGAGATTTCTTTTCTTGTGGTGCTGATAAGAAATCTAACGAAGCATAAGGAGAGGTTACACAGCATGGAAATGTGTTACACTCAGCTGCTCACTCTGCAAAGCTGCAGAAAATAATACAGTTGCTATTTAATAAACAAAAGAAAACAGGAGTCCTTTGATAGTGATCCCTAGATTCTCTCATTTGCTCTTCTGAAGATAGACTTTGTTTCTACTTAATTGACTGCCATTTGGGAATAACAGAGACTTTGATATTGTATTGCATGGTTTGTAGGTTTTTTTTTCTTGTTGTTAACAGGGGAGACAAAAGACTTTGTCTTTCTAGGGCCTGATTGAGCACAGCAGAGTATGTGCTCCAGGTTGTCTGGATCATAACTGCTTTTATTCTCATGGTTTTTCCATGAATGGGCACTGTGCTGCTACCAAGATGATGTGTAGATTTCTTTTCCAAATTGGCTTACACAATCAATAGCACACTTTTTACTTGGCACAAGTTACCCTTTTGAGAAGCAATGATGCATTTGTCACGAGCTAGGTTTGCCACACACAACATTTGTGACCTTTTACTTTCAAAAGATACTTGTTCATGGAAGCAGTTTGTTCCATTGGTTGGCTGTTTTTATAGATTATTAACTCCTTTGAGAGAGAGGCATGCTAGCAGCATCTTCTGCTCATCTACCTTGCTCTGTGATCACCTGGCCTGTGGGAGGCAGCAACCCAAAGAGATGGAATAGGGCCACAGGGTCTCAGATGGAGAGTGATGAGAGTGAACTGGGCTGTAGTGGAGGCATGAAGAGTCAGAACTGGGGATGGGGCAGAAAAGGGCAACAGGGCACAGGGAGAAGAGAAAAAAGTAAAGGAAAAGGTAGGAATCTGAAAAGAAAGGAGAAAGTGATAGACCATGTAGGTGAAAGAGAATGGTCAGCCATACTCTGCTGCTGTCAGGAAAACTAATCATGCTTTCAGTGAAAACAGAATAATTTGTGCACTTGCTCGACTCCTCTCGTAAAATCTTTTTTATGCCTTGCCTGTAGGATGAACTGCTTGCTCATTCCCCTTGTAAAGCTGTTGGCTCAAGAGCTACTGATTTTTTAATTCAGTGTAATAGAATTGCAAATGAATTGCTACTGTAAATCTGTAAATCAGCTCAGTCTGCTGAGTGCTACCAAGAAAACGTTCTCTTTGTCCCTGCTTGTGGTGTAGGTGTAGTAAAGCAGCAGTAGGATTCTCATCCCAGAGACCATTTTGACAGGGGCTATAACAGCATTTCTCAGACTGGGGGTCCTGGGCAAGCTGCCTTCAGTAGCCCACTGTTACCTCTCAGCTCTGCCTTGGAGCCCATTTCTACCCAGAATTTATATCCAAGAAATCTTTCCTCTTGTGTATATCCCTGGTTTTCTTGAAGGTCGTTATGCCTTTAAAACTGAAAGGAAATTCTAGATCTTTGGTGTACTTAACAAACATTAACCAGTTAATCTTTTCAACACTCAAGATGTAGTTAACTATTATCACTGAATTAATAATACAGAGAAAGAGAGGCAGCAAAGTTAAATGAATTCCTTTGACTAGAGCTCAGGTAATAAACTACCCTGATGTACAGAACTGAGGAGCACTGTGGTGCTTCTGCCATGCAAGTGCATTACAAGCAAATAAAAAATAATACAGAAAAAATGGCTTTTAAAAATGAAGTGAGAAGTATTAAAAAGCCATAGGACCAGCTCCTGTTTTTCAGAGCTGATGGGCAGACCACTAGTGACTTCACTGGACTTTGGTTTTGCCTAATATGAGGCCATCTTCTTCAGTATGCAAGTGTTGTTCATGACTATCAGGAATTCCTAGACACTTTTAGGATGTAAGTAGTCAAAACCAATTAGACCCAAAGTCCAACCTCTACAGGAACCCTAATTTCTAATTGATAAAAGTGACCATGCTATCCTGTCTATTTTTTTCACATTGCTTTGAGCTCTTATGCATCTGTATGTGTCAGAAAAGAGATTTCCTTATATATCAGGAAACTGAGCAGGTCTGTCTTATAGTGAGTTTAATTAAGTTACCTGTTAAAAAAAAATTGCTGGATTGAGTTTGTAACTTCCCAGGAGCCATAGGAATTAAGTGCTCAAGTCCTATTGATTTTAAATGACTTTTTTTTTTTTCCTAATCTATAGCATCCTGGTTCTTTCTCAGTTTTAAAAAAGCATAACTTATTTTCTTGTTGCCATGCAGGTGTTTGATAAAGAAACTGAAAGAACCCATGCATTTTTATTGGATACTGCTTAAACAACATAGAGATAAATTAAAGGAACTGTCATCTTGAGCCTTTTGTGTCTCACCAATGATTTGACAGTTTCAAAAGAACTCTTGGCTGACATGTTCAAAGCTGCTTTGGTTGTAGGAGGCCTGGTCACCCACATCCCCTGGGACACTTAAAAAGCCTCACCCTTTGTTGTTATATATCAGCTTATAAACAAATCTCAGCCTTCATGATGGTACACAGACAAATCCAATGGGAATTTCTGTCAGTCATGTTGCCAAGGTGCTGATAGACCATTAGGAAGAGTTGTCTTTCATAAGTCTATGTATTTACATAATTTGCATGCTCCTCTGGACCAAGATCCATGTGGTCTAAGCTGTTTGCACTTGACTTGGTGCATGTTAAGATGTTAGTCTTTGTTCTGAGGTTAACCCTTGTGCTCAGATGATGATGTAGGACACCCATCCTCCAAAGCCTTCCACATTACCTCTGATGTTCGCAGCCCCCAGAAGATAAATTTCCAGATTTACTATTGTAGGAGACTTCACCTCCTAAGTCCAGAGCTGTTTGTAAAGCATTTTTCTTGCTGTATGTGCACACCATTGTTTCAGCTTTCTAATCACTGACCAGCTGGCTTGTTAGTGAATAGAGATGTGGGCCCCTTGCCACGTTTCATGTGAGGTCTTGGCTGGGTCCAAGCAGGCAGCCTGCAGCCAGTGTCAAGGCAATTCAAGAGGTATTGGCACAGCAGTGTCCCCATTAATTTCTGCTTGTCACATGCTGTCATGCAAGTTACACCAGAGAGGAAATGACCGTTAAAACAACAACAAAAAAAAGTATGCTTGTGGCACTTGGTCCCCTCCAGACGTTATCCCTGAGGTTAAACAAGTGGATAGAATGAGCTGCTATCCACAGACAGCTGCAGGGAAGGAGAAGCTGAGATCTGGGCCCCACAGCAACGTGTCTTTCCTGTTAGCAAGAAGTGTTGGCTGTCCACTTATGCTGTATTTGTAACCCTTCGTGGAGTTTGGGTAAATGAAAAGAGCTCTTATGTAGGTGCTGTGGTAGCTGCAGGGCTGATTGCTCAGGGTTCTTCTCTGGGGAAGGAGTTTTGTCTCTTGACTCTCATAAGGACCAGTGTGAGCAGTGATAGAGGAGGATGGACTTCTCTGTAGTTGATAATGTACTGAGTTGATAATCTACTGAGTAGATGCTGGCAGGGAGTGAGACTGATTTCTGTGAACTCCTCTCAGAAACATACTGAAGCAGCTGAAGGGAGACAAATCCAGTGTTGTGGATTTTCTGGGTAGAAAAGTGTCTCTTGATTACACCAGGAGAGCTTCCACAAGGATTGCAGCAAGTGATGAGACACTTAGAATGTCCCAAAATAAAGCTTGGGAATACAGAAGCAAAGCCTATGAAGGGGAAATCACAATGATGTCCCTTCACTTAGTCAAGTGAAAGTCTGTGTTTTACCCCAGAAGTAAGGGGCTCACAGCAACAGTTGAAGGAGAGATGAGTTGCCTGATTGAGAAACATGACCTTTAAAGAAACTGGGATGATATAAAAAGTGTACTCCAGAATTCAGATGGCAGCTCTGCTGCAGCTCTCCATCTAAACCTGATGTGTTGCTTAGATACCAAATCTTGACTGGTGTCAGTTCCCAGAAATCTGCCAGAAGGGGCTTCAGAGCAATGAGTACAAATCACAGATGTTATTTCAAGTCATTTGTATGGGGCTTACCCACTGGGTGAGCCAGTACAGAGCTTGAGGGATTTCTTGGTTCACTGTAGTCTCATCTCTTTATCAGATGAAGTGAGGAATAAAAGAACAGAGTGGGTAACAACTGGCAAGCCAGGGTGAGACTACTGTCTCCAATACAGCTATGAAAAGGTTGTAATAAAATAAAGGGATTTTCCCAGAAGGTATTGGGGGATGTACAAAACCATGATGATATCACCCAGAAATGCAGGGAAAAAATGATTATTTCCTTATCTAGGCTCAGATCTATACATTCTAAGAGCTGTTCTTTCTATTGTTTTTTCTACTGGGCACAGAGTGGAAAGGTTTGAGTGGAAAGATGTCAGACATTGTTAATTGCAAAGTTATATTTACCTGCTATAAAAATTTCACAGCCAGGACAGGTGTTGATGAGAGTGGCATATTTGCCTATTTCTGTCAAATTGTTAAAATAAAATTCCCCTCATTTAATTTGCATGTATTTTCTCTTAAAAAATATGAGTAACCAGATTCAAAACGTTTTGTGTTTCATTTACATGTCTGGTAGTTTCACTTTGATAGGAATATTTGATAAACTGAATCAGTGATAAGTAAGTAGGACAATAAAGATACAGGTTTCTTTATAATCATGCAAATTCCTCTCATCAAATATGAAAAATAGCAGCTGATAAAGTAAAACTTGAAAGACCTAAATTGCAAACTGTCTTGACAGGTGTTGAGCTATGATATGAGAAATGGATGTGGAAAGACTTACAGACACTTTAATTAATACTGTTCTGCCCAAAATTAAATGCATCCACATGCGTGGCTGTACATCTGGGTGTACATATGTATTCCACAGATGTTAAGTGTATGTTTCATATATTGAATTGGTCTTTGTTTCACAACTACTGAGATCAGTATGAAAACCTGGCAGTGTTGAGATACTGCTAAGACAAACATGTACTAAAATTGAAACTTTTAACGACCCCAGGGTATGAATCCAGGTCACTATTTTAAGGAGAGAAGACAGAACATTACTCAGAACAGTTCCTTGAACACAGTTGGGTGCATCTTTTTGTCTTAATCTAGTCTTAATTAAGTTGCCTTTAGTGCTGATGAGCATTGGTGTTTGGGGAGCATTTGGAGCACTCCGAAATATGCTTGGGCAGGATCTCCTGCAGCAGTACAAATGTAATGAGTTCATTCTACTTAGAAGAGACAGTTAATGAATTTCAGCAAAGATACTAGAACATGACATGTTAAACCTGTTGTGGTGGCTGTGTAGTGAAAATACACAAAGAGGAGCATCACAAAAGGCATATTGAAAACTATTATATACATACATACAATTCAGTCACAAACTTATGGCAATGCAACAGCATTTTTAAACCTCAGAATGTTTTCAAAGACTGTGGGGGACCTTTAAATTCAAAATAGTTTTTTAAATTAAATTTATTTCATTTTAATTTTTATTAAAATTAAATAATTTTTTAT
>JAOEGS010022299.1:21872-52341 GCA_025447755.1 Corythornis vintsioides | reverse complement strand
TTTTTAATGTAATACACCCTGCAGAGTGAATTGCTATATTAGGTATTTTCCTGCAGAGCTGCAGATGCACTGGGCATCCCCCAGAGTGCACCTGATTCAGCAGTTTCTTTAAAGCTTGAAGCTCTCATCAAACATAGGAGTGAATCTCTGGAAATTCATCAGGCACCTGCCTCTGGTCAATCAAAGTTTAAATCTGCACTGTGTTAAAAAATTCCCCATTGGAATCAGTAGTGACACTAGGTTTTGTAAGTTGAAAAGAGCATAAATCTTCCTCCCTCTACCAGGTGAAAGTGATGTTTTGGGGAGCACTGAGCCCTCCCTGCAGTGGGGAAGCCCAACACCTCAGATCTGAGGTCCCATCATTTCTTCATGGTGCATTTCTCCAGTCCACCCAGATGTCCCTGAAAAGGAAAATGAGTCACAGGCAGACATTCAGAGGATCAAAATATGTGTTGTTGAGCTTGTTAGTGCTGCTGCTGAAAGGTTGTGGCTATTTAGGAATGCAGGATGATTAAATTGTTTGGTTTATTTAAGGAAGATCTGTCTCCCCTACTAACAGAGTTCTGCATAAGAAGTCCATGTATGTGGCTTTGTGAAGAAATGAGTGAATTTCTCTGAGATTTTAACATCTGGATAGCTGAAGGAATCTTTATTGCATCCCCAAATACCCTATAGGAAGGTTTATTTTCATCACATAAAATGAGTCATTTATGTCTGGAGCCAATTTAAGAGCAAAAACCATTATCTGCACATTGATGGTACATCTGCAGCTGACAAAAAATATACATTTACATTGGCTTCACTCAGATCAGATGCTCACAAAGAGAGACTTGTATGAAAATAACAATGAAAATACAACAATACAATACAAATACAAACAATATTCTCAGATAGCAATACAGGAATGATGTGGACAAAGTTAGGGAATTAGAAGTTTATTTTATTTATTTGCATGATGATCACAGAAGATAATTTTCAAAACTGTTTTGAAGATGCTGGATGAACCAGTTAGTGGCTCTTACTTTATTCAACTTGAATACAAATTCTAAGGGTATCCATATCATTATTCAAATTATTTTTTACCCCATCAGTGCCCTGGGTTCAGGGCTCTGGGCTGTTTCTACACAGCTGATGCCACAACTTCCCCTGGAGACCTGTGAGGAATGCAGGGAATGCAGCCCTCTGCTCACCAGCCTCAGGTTTATCATGAACCAGAAAAGGCCTATCTTTTAATCTTTCAAAGAAAGTAAATTATTTCATGGTAAACAAGCTAATTGGCTCCACATGAAAATATTTTCTGTCCCAGAAAACTCCCTTTTCAGAGCTGCAAACATCAGAATGTATATCATGTGCTGACAGTTTGTCCACACTGAGCTGAGCATGTCTTGCAAAGCTGCACCAGTGCAAAGCCTGCAGAGAAAATTGACCTTGTGCTGGTGGGAAAGGGGAATTAAAGGTTTGATTTTGAGCAGGGTTCATATCAGAAAACCAGGAAGTTTCTGCTGGGCTGGCCCAAAAGCTGATGCTGCACATGATCAAAGGATAATGGCCAACAGAGGATGCTTAGGAAGGAGAGTAAGAAACAACTTGTAGCAATGAGAAATTTGCCCATTTCCAGAGCTGGAGGCTGTATATGGATCATTGTCTATAATAACTACTGAAGTGCTCATCCTCCATAAATTAATTACTTTTTGAACCATTTATGCTTTGGACTGCAGTTAACTTCAGCACTCTGAGTTCTTTATTGTGTTTTAAATATGACACCTGATAATTTTATTCAGGTTCATCCTAATTTTTGCTTTTGTGAGGCATTCCCTTTTCACTGCTGGGTGAAATCTGGTTGTTATTTTACAACAGGACAGTTCCATTGGTGCAAGAAAAATGTACTCGGTGCAAACAGGCCTTCAGGTGTTGATATGAAGATACAATGAAATGTACTTTTTTTTCTCTTTAATTTCCCTTTCTGTCTCTTAAGAGGGTGCAGTAGATATTGTTAGTAATGGTGCAGTACTGACAGTTTTCATACCAATTTCTAGTGAATGGAATTTTGATTGCAGAAGAACTGAATTTATAAGGAACAGGCTGTGCTTAATCTGTTAAAAAAAAAAAAGGGGGGGGGGGTGTGAAGTTATCAAAGGGAGAAAGAAATGCAGAAAATTACCCCTGTGTATTTTCTCTATACTATAAAAGAGCATCCTGCTGTCATGTACTCCTGTCTTCTGTTTAAAATAATATATAAAAAATATAAAAATATGTGGTGCATTTCCCCCCACCTGGTGATGTCCATCTGCTTTGTACTGGTTCTCTGTTGATTTAAGTGAGTCTGTTTTTACATCTACTCCCAGAGATCATTGAGTGGGTTGGATTGTAAAAACAATTTGACTGTTTGACAAGGTCTCTCCCTGTGTATTTACAAAACTGTTCTCAATTTCAGCCCATCCTGAACCACTGCACTAGGGCCTCTGGATATGCTCTTAGCAGAGCAGAGCTAAGCAGGCAGGGGATTGTTTGGTGCTTGAGTGTGAAACAGCCAAAGGAGAGCAGCAGAGAAAATCCTCTCCTTGGAGCTCCTGGGAGTGAAGGCAGGTGTCCCTACCCTGCTGCTGGAAATGGTTTTAGGGCTTAATCTAAACCAACATGGAGCTGCTGACACATTTCTGTGGAGCCATGGAAGTATCTGTAGATACATTTTCTCTGCTAACTCTCCAAAGTCCTGATGCAGAAGGTGTTTCTAGGTGAAAATTCCATTGTACGTGGAATTTGGGTACACCCGAGGAAATTTCTCTTAGTCTGGCAGTGTTTAGTACTTCTTCAGTGTTGCTGTTGTGAAATTCTAGATCTCAAGAGCAGAAGAGGTGAAATCATCCAGGCAGGTTGTGAATTGGGGAGGATTGTTCCCTGTTATGTAATTTCTAATGGTTTGCCCATATTAGCTTTACATGTGCCAAGAAATAGGGAACCCATCGTTCCCATGGGAACCTTTTCCAAAACCTCTGTATAATCACTCTTAAGAAAGTTTCCTTGATGTCCAGCCTTCAATTTCCCATTCTTAATTTAACTCCATTATATTCTTTGTTATTTTATGCTGAATGGTAGCAGATGGTCGAGGCCTTGGAGCTGGCTCCCTGCATTAGAGAAATGAGGTACATATTTCTGTGGACATTCACCCCTGCAGAACGTGAAGAGATACTTCATTGGATAAACAGTTCAAGTACAGGAGTCACAGATTATCCAGGTTTCAGTAAATTATAAAGCACCAATGAATTAAACTAGATTTCTCTGCACTTCTCACCTTCTAGAATTAAGTGGATAAATACAGAGAAAAATATGTGAAGAGAATTCCTGAGCTACAAGGTGCATTCCTCAGCTCTTACAAAGAGGTTGGTGACAAGCTGCAGAGGTCACAGGCAGGCTCTGAGTCATGAAAAGAACAAATAGAAATGGAAACTGTTACCTGTAGGGTATTTTATGAGAAATAAGAAGCATACTGATGCCAGAACACAAACTAGTTTATCAGACCTCATCAAGAATGCTGCGAGCTGTTTAGCTTCTCTATGGTTGAGAGGTGATTTTGGACAGGAGAAAGGTCGTATTTCTGTCTAATGATAAGGAAAGAGGGACTGTTTTCTACAAGGTAAGAAGAGTTTGACTTAATTTAACAAAATGAATCATGAGAGTTGATACAGTTGGTATCTAAAAATGTCAGGAAGGAGCTGGAGAGGGAGAACAGGAGGCAAAAATCAAATTATAATGACATGAGAACTAATTAATTTAAACTGAGCTTAAAGAACATTAGCCAGGAAGTTAGAAAAGTAGTGAGATTCTGAAGGAGGCTACAGTAGGAGCAGTGCAGGCAAGAAACAGAACTGATTTTGAGAGAGCTTGATGAATGTCCATGCTGCAGTTGACCAATCTGGAGGACTGAGGCAATCCATTCCAGTTCCATTTTTGCCCCTCCAAGATTTCCTGGGCATTGTGTAGTCAGCTTTATCAAAGAGATGCACTTCACTCTAAATAGAAACAGCTTTCAGCAGGTCAGATAGATTGGCATAAATGTCAGAGCAAAATCATTTTCCAAAGAAAGAAATGGTGAGCTACTTAGCTTTATTAAGATGAGATGGAGCAAAGAATGGAGATGGTCTTGGAAACCAAAGAAGGCTACAGTTAAAATAAAAGCTAGCATGAGAGTGGAAAGAATTAAAATGAGATATAAAACAGAGAGACACTCCACTGAAGAAGCAAAAAGACAACTTGGAAGTTTCCCAACTAGGGATGAAAGATGATCTGAAGGCAAAAATGGAATCTTTGTTGGGACAGCAAGTTGAAAAAGTCCAGACGGAATGGGAAGTCTGGTTGCAACATTCCCCATCTGGAGATGGGATGAACATGGCAAATCACATCAGTGAAGGACAAGCAAACTGGCTGCTGAAAACCTGATCAGAAGGCTTTCCATGAAACAAGGCATACCAAAAAAACTTGGAAAAACTTGGAAATGGCTAACAGAAATAACCTGTAAGGAGGACTTGAGATGAAGAAGCATCCCAGGAAGAAAGCAGAAATGTAGGCTACTGTGGAAGTGAAGTCCACATCTACCTGCATGTAGAAATGGACCTGCCAGGAGTTTATCATTTCTTACTTAGTGTGCATCCTGAAGAATTTTCCACTTCAAATAATAGCCATCCCTAATGAAAATCCCAGGGAAGCTGATCTCAACACTGTATTTTGTATGAATGATGAGGAAAAGGAGCAGAAAGGAGAACTTGTGGTAAGAGAGACTTTCTAGGTAGCCCAGCTCTGACAGGGCTTCAGAATTTCTGCTCAGCCTGAGCTATTGAGCTGTTCTGTATGACCATGATGCCTCTGCCAAGGACAGCCATCAATAGGAGTGGGCTTGGGTACCACTAAGAGCTAGAGAGAGGAAGAGGAGAGGGGCAGCTGAGAACACTTACACTCTTCCAAGATGCAGATATTCACACAGCCTGACAGGACACGTAAGCAGTGGTTGTGTTTTGCAGTCAAAATAAAGCAAAAAACCTAAAGACACTCTGAGGGTCTGTAAGATTTGCCATGAAAATGGAATTATTTTCTTGTTGAAAGGAATCAGAAGATGATAGAGCTACCACAGAATCTGCTTATCTGAAACTCTAGGAGAACAGTTCTGTGTTTAAAAGACAATGGAAAAGGAGATTCTGAGCTGATAAATTGTATTTGTAGGTAAGTAGGAAAAAAAATATACTGTAAATATATATATATAACCAGGATAGATGACTACATACCAGTAAAAAATGGAGAGGATCACATTTCTTAATGCAATGGTATTTACCTTAAATTTGCTTACATATTTACTTTCTGCTCCATAAAATTAAATCCAGATTAGGAACATCTTCAAAATGGGAAGTGCTTCACTGGTTTACATTTTCTTATGGCTATTGCAGGAGTTCATCACTGCAACATCATTCAGCTGGTATAGATCAGCATGGCTTTTTAAACTAAATTTATATTCCAATTTATATGGAAAATAGAGGGGCTGTCAATAATCAACAGTGATTATTTTGTAATTTTTTTTTTTTTGTCTTTTTTTCTTTCACTATCTGATGCTGCTCAGACACTACTGATTTTGAAATGTATAGCACTATTGAAGTTGATAAAGATTCAGCTGGCAGTGTATACATTCAGTGCCACTAATCACAGATTTAAGTGATTTGTGACACTAAAGTCATCCTGCACCTTATGTAATTTAAACACCAGAAAAAATGAAATAAGGAAGGGCCTGTGCACAGTACCAGTTCTTGTGGGAAAATATGCTTCAGTGACTTACTGGCACTGCTATTGGAATGTGGCATTTAAAAGTACCTTTTTACAGTGGGAAAGAATTTGGTCAAGAATAAACAGTCTGACCTTGTTAAATGGACCAAAGTCTGTGCACAACCTAGTTCCAGAAAACTAGTTTTCACCAGTCTATGGGGGGAAAAAAAAAACCCCAAACCATCAGTTTATAATAAACAACACTGGATTTTCTAGAGAAAAAATACATAGATGGGACAGGGTGAAAATATATGTTATTCAACTATGTATTTATCTGCTCTTGGGCAGTTGGCTACGAGCTTTAAACGTAGTTTGAACTGTAATTTCAGATTGCAATAGAAGAAGACAATGTCATAGACTATATCCAGATGAATTCAAATCAGATATAGGATAAGTGAATCGTTTCATCAAGGTGAAAGTTGATCCATAATTGCAGGTATCAGCAAAACCACTGAAATAGGAACATTGCCAAGTTATCAAATTAAATTCAAGGTGGACACTAACAGATGCAACTGTCTGAAAATGAGGATTAAATAAAACAAGTTAATAGAAAAAAAAAAAAATCTTGCAGCAATTTAGGTTTTGACAAGTTGGGGTGAAGAATCTGTATTAAGCCAGGAAAAAAAAGCAAGTTTCTCTCCATGTAAACATTGTTTTCATATTTTATTGTCAATGTAAACATCTTCTGAACTTAGCCTGAGTTTCCTGAATCCTGTCTCACTCCACTTTGTGTTTACAACATCAGCTGCTATATATTTACCCTGCAGAGATTTCTTGGGGCCCTAAAGGGGGTGGAGTTCCCACCCTGCTGTGAGAAGCCTCTCTGGATTTCTTATGTCTGCTCAATTGCTCCAGTATTGAAATGTCAGGTTCTGGAAATGGGTCTTAGATACTGCTAACTGACAATATGCACAGGTTTATCCCCTTCTGTAGCATTGGCCATTAGCACTAACAGAAAAGCAAGGATAAAAAATGCAGCTGTTATTAGAATTTACAAGCAGTGATATTTTTTTCCCAAAACTGATATTTCGTTTTTTTTTTAATGTATGTGTACACATTCTCATTTCCCTTCTGTTCTGAGTGTGGTTTCTCATCTAGATCTGTCTGATAGCTCCAGCCCTTACCTTTTAAAAGAAGATTTATTATCAAGAATGAATTCCCCAGGAAGAGATTAAGGAGGTATTATTTATCCTTCTCCATCTCCTTAGTGTGCAGGACAGTGCAAATACCAGCTGCTCTGAGAGGGGAACCTCTGTGCTTATGCACAACTTACCTTTCCTACACTTAATGTACCACAAATGTTACCTGATCCTCACATTATTAGCAATCAAAATGCATAAATCTTTCAAAATCTACCAGATCCAGACCAAACTGAGGAAGCTACTAGAAAGAAAAATGTTCATGGTAAGTGGATGCTAATTCTCATTTAAATGGAGTATTTGGTAGCACTGTGTGGATTGGGCCACTCTTCTTTCTGTGTACTCCACTAGTAAGTTTTTCCTGTTATTTTTTCACACCAAGGGATGAAGAAAACATTTCTTTCAAAACAAGAGAGCTGTGAACACCCTCCCATATCATAAGCATGTACAATAAAAAACTATGCACAGTACCTGAAGCTTTTGAAGTCATATTAAAAACCAAAGAGGCTATTTTAAAATAAAACAGAATTATTTTAATCCATTATTTTAACAATATCTCATATTCTTCAGAGGAAAGATTTCTTTATGTGAGTTTATTACTCTCCTTTGACATTTGTTATCATCCATGTGTAGTTATGCATATTGCTTTATCCTCTCAGGAATGTCATTCAAATTCGTGTGAAGTAAATTACCAAATTACAGGTTTATTTAGGCAGGAAGAGAAAATGGGGAAGACGTTTGGAATTGTTAGATAAGCTTGATGTCTGTATCATCTTTAATGACTTGTCATAAATATATAGTAATAGTTCTTTAAATATTACTATATATTTAAATATTTCTTTAAATTCTGGCTAGAATACAGTCCATCCTATCTCTCACCATTGCACCTACAGGGAAAATGAGGCCATACTAAATACAATGACAAGGATTTTTTTCTGTTTGTTTTTTTTGTTGTTGTTGTTTTTTTTTAATTTCTTGTTGCTTTAGGCTAAGGAGCTTTAATTCACTTTGATTTCCAGTTGCTGCTTTGCAGTCTGGACAGAAGATGCAACTTTTTTTAAATGCAAGAAGTTTAATTTGCCACATAGCTGAAATTCTTTCCTAGTGAATATTTGAAATCTTATACTCTGAACTTGCAATTAATGTGACAAGTGACATAGATTGTTCTATTCCCTGCTGAAGGTGCTTGACAGACAGAATCATTCCAATTCGTTTGTGTTATTTTTAAACTAAATAAAAGATACTGCAGAAACTTTTTAAGTAACCAAGTCTTGCCCTCATCTGAAACATCCTGACCTGTTGCTTTATCTTTGTGCCCACGTGGTCACAGCAGAAAATCTCTTCTGCTACTTTCCATTCCTGTGATGGATTGGTGCATGAACTAATCAAAACTGCTAACATCTATGTTGATCACTTGCAGACTTAACATGGCAGCACCCCTATTTAATGCAAGAAAAATAAGTGAAGGTCAGTATCATTTCCTCAGTTGCCATAGAAACCATTGCATCTTACATAGGATATTGACTCTTTTGGGCCCCCATCCTTTGATATACCAAGTGGCTTTCTGTGAGTCCTTGGTGTCCTCATGGGCTATTGAAACTGCAGTCAAAATCAGGTAATAAGAACTTAAATGCTGTGACTTGAAGACAGGTAATTTCTATCTTAGCTTCACCTGCTTGAATTACAACCTCCTATAATTGGATTCCTTTGAGTGGAAGAGGTAAACTGCCCCCATGGAAGGCAGGGCCTCACGTCAGTGTGCTGATGTCAACTCATACATTGGGACCTTACAGAGTCAGATGCTTTTCCTGGCAATCAAAAGAACTTTTTGAGTTCTAGGAAGCAAACTTTTGCACTGAAAAAAAAAAAAAAAAAGGCACCTGGAAAACCAGGAAGGCAGAACTGCCAAAGCATCTCCTTCTGCACTTAAGACTCCGCAGCCAAAATCCCAGCTGATGCAGTATTTTGAGTCATATGCTGACCTTAGGATGAAAGGGAACTTCAATTAGATGGCTATTGTGTTTTTCAAATACAGAAGAATGGCTTTGTGTTCAGTGGGTGACTGCACTGATGAGGACAAGGAAGCAGATGCTGCAGGAGCATATAGAAGGAAATCATTTCATTGCTCTCAGTTTGTACAGTTCAGAAGCTCTTTCACATCCCAGAGCAATTCATAAAGCACAAGCCTACAGATACATTAGGACCATGAGAATTTCCCAACAGACAGAGGTACTGGTACCTATGCATGATGAAACTCTCAGCACCTTCTGTGTCCCAAAAACCAAACAGAAAGGACTGGGGGAGGGAGGGAGGAGAATGATGAAGGGAAGTCTTTTTATTTTCTCCTTTTCACGTGAAGTTTTATAATTACAGGGGAAAGTAAATTAATTACATGAATATTAAAAGGTTACTCTTCTATTCTAACATTTGGTCACAAGTTGTCTAATGAAAAGGAATGCAGGCTGGAGAGCTGCCATGCCTCTGCTTCTTTCTGCAGAGGGCCACAGGCTGAAGCAGTGATTGTGCGTGACAGATTCTGGGAACAATGAGCCTGCGCACAGATCATCCAGATGGAGCATGCTTTGCTAAATTACACCAACAACAGGGTGGCCCACAGGCAAACAAAATAGTTAAACAATACATAATAAAGTTTTTATTTGGTATTTCCTGTGAGCCTCTGCCAGTTGCCAGGGAGTGTACTGTATTTTTCTTTTGCTGTATTAATTGTTGACCACAACTGGCAAAGACCCAAACTAGCAAGGACAGATAAGGGGGGGTGTGTGTGTGTGTGGGGGGGGGGGAAATGGCATCTGGACACTAAAGCCTCAAGTGTACTGGGAAAAAAAAGCACAAAAAATTACAGCATATATCTGGAATTTTCCAACTAACGATGTGCGGATGTGGTAGCGCTGGGGAAAAAGAGCCAAACTGAGCCTGCTTTGTTCACTAAGAGAGGCCCCCCTGTAACATTCCTTTTAGCTGTGCATATTTTGGCTTCAGTTGTGCAGTTTTAACTATATGCTGTGTACGGAGCAGCTCGCTGGTTTCGGCATGAAACCTAAAGGTTTTGTTGCAAGGAAGAAAACGCTGTCAATGTATATGAGTTTTTGTTGTTGTGAGGTGCTTAAAGAGAGGCTGTGTTTTAAATGTGAAGTTATACATGTTAAGTTTTCAGAGGGAGGAGTGAGAAAATTTCATTAAGTCCAACCCATCATAGCAACAGCTGCAAGGAGGAGACCCTCAGTAGCAGTGAATGTTGCCTTTTTAAACTCATCAATTGGAATCAGTCCTTAGAGTTATCTGGTGGAGAGAAAAGCCTCCAATATAGCATTAACACTTGCATAAAAACAGGAGGCTGCATCAACATGCTACTTTGGTACTGGTTTTCTATTTGCTTTCTCTTTATAACCAGTGAAATTATTGGTGGCTTTTTAAGGAAGTCTTATACTCCTGATCTGCCGTATGCAATGTAGTAAGTGAATTTGCTACTAGTACACAGCAAAGGAGAGAAGAAACACAACCAGGTTGCTGCTGTTTGCTTCTGTGGGTAAAATAGCCTTGCAGGTATTGGGCAGCCTCTCCAGAGAAGCTGTAAGTTGGTGTGAACACTCTATGTCTACAGAAAAAAACCAGCTGCACCAGGCAGTACTGGGTTTGCAGCTACAGCTGGTCTCTAGTTCAATTGATGGGAAGAAATTCTTGTTATGAACTTACTTTATGATATATTTCTGTGGCACTTTTTGATGTACTTTGATCATCTTCTGGTGCCAATTGCCCTTGTTGCCTCAGGCTTGTTTTCACTTCCCAGCTCACATGCTCTTTTTGGCGTTAAGTGCTTGGGTTTCTTCTTTGTTTGTGTTTCTGGTTTTAGGGCAGATTTTTTTGTGATTGGTTGTAGCTGCAAAATATGGAAGTCATCTATTTCTTTGTATATGTGCAGTTTTCCTCTGTAAGAAAATAGAAGTATATATTTTCAAATGTAATTTCTTTGCTTGGAGTTCTATTCATACTCATGGTGGTTATCAGCAGGGCTGAACCTATGCATCAGTCACAGAGATTTCTTCAACCTGAGCTAGCAGAATATCTGGCTGTAGTGGTTGGCTGTTCTAAGTAGCTGATTAAACTAGAAAAAGGCAGGATGCATTGCCAGTGGACTTCTCAAATTCATCTTCCAACACACAGCTACTGCTATTTCTTCTGTCAAACCTGTATTCCCACCTATCCTCCAGCCCAGTCTCCTCTCTCTGCTACATCTAGCTCCCACCCCCAATCCTCTGTGAAATCTCCTCTCCTCTGCTTTATGCTTCAGGCTGTCTTCAACAGTCCTTGTATCCTATAAAGCTTTTTGTCTGAGCCAGTCTCATTTTCCTCCTTATTCTATCCATATCTCACAGTCTTCTGTCCCAGTCAGTGCCAGTTCCCCCAGCTCTTCACTAACACTCCCGCTCCCCATTGTTCTTCAACTCAGCAAGTGGATGTCTTAGTCTCTTCTCTTAATTTTTCCTAATTTATTCCTCCAGTGTGCCCAGTTATTTCCATCTCTGGTGGCTGAGGCTGATAGGTTCCTCTTCAGACATGGGATAGACAATTTCTGCCTGCCAAAAGTGCACTAGTGATACACTAATATAAATCCTTACTTGATGGGAGTGGCAAGTAATCTGCTTTGTACTTGCCTGAGATGTCATTGAGCAAAATTACATTTGTACCTCACGTGTGAGCTGCCACACATGGCATTTTGTGTACAGCATTTCCTGGCCAACTGCTGTTCCTCCCAGCTCCTAGAGACCAGATCACCACCATGCCTAAGAGAGATCATCTGCAGTACTCCGCACTATTTCTCTGCCTGAAGATTACACCCCCAGAATTGTTTGAAGAAATACTGTGAGTCTTCATAAAATGTTTTGAAGGCATCTTGCCAGACTAACACATCTTTAAATAATACCTTTTTTTGTTGTTGCTGATCAGACCTTTACTGGAACTGAAAAGATTTCAAATCCATTATGCATTTGCTTTTTTTGATTGTTGTTTCTTCATTAGTTGTGCTGTTCACTTCTGTTTTCCTTTAGCTGGGATATATTAATGGGTTATTTTATTCTTGCTTCTGCTTCACTTCAAACACAATCATTTTCAGATCTTCCTGCGGTAGCCCAAAACAAAACAAAGTTTATCTGGAGTTTAAAGATGTGTTGTAAATAAAAAAAAAGCTTAAGAAGGGGTCATTTAGACCCATGTAAAAGCTTCATATTACAAAAACTAACGATCTAAATTCAGCCTGAGAGCATTCTTCTAAAAACACTCATACAGTTAGCTCTTGAAAACACTTTCTGATCCCACAATCAATTATTTTTAACAGAAGTAACACAGGCTTGTAATATTAACAAATATGTATCTATATAGTATATAAATTCAATGCTATCATTGAATATTATTTTTTCTTGCAGACTAACACTTTCCTGCAACAAATAGTATTTATTAGATGAAATGGTATATTCTCTAGAACATAGAGTTATGTCTAATTTCTTGTTTCCAAAACTACTTTTAAGTACTACAAGAATAGATCTAAATACAAGTCATTCCACTGTCTAAAGATGTTTTCCTCTAACCAAGTCTTCCACTGAAATCAATACATGAGTTTTTGGAGTTAGGTTGGAGCTTTTTATACCTTGTCATTGGCTTCTTTAACACAGTCTAATAAAATTAGCCTTTTCATACGTGACTTTTTTTTGCATGTCAATTTTTATCATTTTTATAAAGACGCTTCCTGAACTCTTAGGAGCCATGAGTAATTCACCCAGCAGCAAAAGGGATGTGACCTCCTGAGTATTGTAATTGTCATTTTCAGGCAGGAGAGGGACAAAAGCTTTTAGAGCAGTAGATCTCCATTCTACATTGGGTGCTCCCTTGTGGTACCTCTCCATTGCACCAACAGCACTTCAGCCTGTCTTTGATTTTAAGCATTTTTCCTCTCCTGAGGAGACCCCAGGAGAAAGTGTAGCCACTATCAGCAAACAACATTGCTACTGGTTGAGCAGAGAGAACTAAAGCATCTCTCTGTAACTTGGCTGTTTCTTTCCCTCCTGGAGACTCAGTGCTCTGTGTTTCACAACCCCCATGCCTGTAAACTGCAGTCTGTTGCCTGAAGCTGAGAACATCCATTATGTAACATGCAAAACACAACTCAACCCAGTTCTGGACTATTAAAAATTTGTCTGGGTGCCAAAGCTCCAAGAGCAGATGCAGAGCACATAGATTAGTCCACTGCTGAAACCAGAGTCTGTCAAGCAGATGCCTGGGAGGGGATTTGGACTCTCAGAGCAAGTGTTTGCTCTCCGAGGTGCCTGTGCACACAGTGTGCAAGGAGTTAACACGGGAGCCACTTGGAGAACAGAGGCAGAAGGTCATCGGCGGCAGCAGCAAAGCCTCCTCCAGCTGCCACGGAGAGCCTTTCACCCAGCATTTCCCACCCAGGGGACTGTAAACATTGGCTGGAAGCCACAGAGTCCTACAGAACTCCTCTTTGCTTTCAGCATCCACGTTTCTCCAGCTTAATGGCAACTGAAGCCCAGCAAGCGATTCCTGCGTGTCCAGAAGGAGCTTCTGGTGGAGCTGGAGATGAGGGAGAGGCTTGTTACTCATGCTGGAGTCTAACAACATGGAGATATGCTTGTTCAGTGGTGCTTCACATGGAACATAGCTGCTGTTCTCAGGCAAACTTTCTCAACTGGCAGGAATGTGTAGAATGCCATCACTTCATCAGGATCCAGAGGAGGGCTTTTATCTGCCATTCGTTAGTAACTAGCAATATTGTTCTTCTCTCCTTGTCCTTTAGCCTGATGCCCTCAGATTTGAGAAGTTGGAACAAGAAACACCCATTACCTTGAACATTCCTCTTTGGGTTGTTTTAAGTTATTATCTCTAGATTAAATAAGATGCTTTGTATCAGTTTTGAGAGAGAGATGAGGCATCTGTAGAAGTCTGTTCTACAACATCATTTTCACAAATAGATGTGAAAATTTTAGCTTTTTATAGGTCTGTAACCATTCTGAAGTAGAGTTTTCAGTGATACAGAAGAATTAAAAGATTTTTCATTCAACTGTGTTATCTAATTGGAATCTGGCTTCTTGAAAATAACAAACTATTCATAGAATTTTATATATATATATTCATAGAAGCTTTAAAGTTATAATTGGGAAATAAAGCCTAGCAAGGTCTAGTATTGGACCAGCTGTAACATTCTGGTTTTCTGCTAAATCTTCAGATACTTCATATCAGTTTATAAAATCTTTTTTTTTAGATTTTATAGTAGCATTTGTAAGTGGAAGAAATTTTCTTTTGGGTTCTTTAAAAATCTTTGTGCTGTGAATCTTAAATTTCAGCCAGTGAGTCACGTATCAAGTAGCAAGGGAGAAGATGTAGCTTTTTTCTCTACAGAATAAAAGAAAGTGCTATCTTCTAGAGTTTTTATGAGTCCCATCCATTAGAGTGAGAGAGATGGAATACCATCTGGCTAGATCCAAAGTAGAATCCAGCCTGGTTAATGTAATTAATGACTGCTTTTATTTTTATCCAGGGATGGTCTAATGTAAAATGCACACACATTCCAGAGAGCAGCATCCAGAAACTCGCCCCTTCCAGCTGATTGTTCTGAAGCACTCAGCTACTTTCAGACACAGTCTTGCCCCATGACTCATATACTCCTGGCAGAACAGTGGCTTGGCTTCAGCAAAGGCAAGAAAAGAGCTGTCACCCAAAAAACCCCTAACTTAGCAGTCAAGGAATTTGCTTGGATCTAGGAGATGCCAATTCAATCCCCTTCATCCTGAATTTCCACTTTGAGATTAACATAACATCTGTACCAGATGTGAATGTGGATGCAAACACGTGCTGCTTCCACCACCACTCTTAGTTCCAGGCTTCATCAGGTAGGACTCCTTGTCTTCTGTTGAGAACTTCTAGGTATCTCGGGTATCTCTGCCTAAACAGGTGTCACACACAGTAGAGCTTCACCTGAAATGCAGATGCCAGTTTGTCCAGAACAGCCCTTTCTACTGGGTGTGACCATCTGCACTTCAGATCCACAGCCACTTGCAGATGAAGAGGAATTGGATGAGAAAAGAGGCCTACAAAGCTCTTGGAAAGTCAGCAGGTTGTGCCTGGCATTGTATTGGTCTTAAGCTCACAAAGCTACTTAAATATGAAATACAGACAGCTTGAAGACTCACTCCACTTAGTCTTTTTGTTCTTTTTAGCCAGTCTCTGGTTTTGCCATGAAATCTTATGTCTGCAGCAGGTCCTTGTCCTGCTGATGCTACTTCAAAACTCAACTCATTTATCATGATCTGTTTTATGTTTAAGTAGATATAAACACAGAAAACTATCCCTATATTGCATCTCTATCTAGAAAATTAATATTTTTCTTCTTTTTAAAATGTTTTTTTGCTTGATTGTGTTTGGTTTGATTTGGTTTATTTGGTTTTTCCGATTGTTTTTGCTTGGTTTTGTTTTTCCTGAAACATCTCTATCTCCAAACATATTATCTCATGTATGTTTAGAAACATTCTTGAGGTTTTTGTTTCCCAAATGTAGTTTCATGGAGTCCTTGAAAGGCATGCCATAGGAGTTCCATCTCTGTGGTATCATTTACATTTTTAAATCCCTAGTAAAATCTACTGCATTATATTTAAAACATGGAACAGATTTACAGTGTTTAGAGTTTCCCAACTTCTTTATATCATACGTATAGGAAAGTTCATCTTCTCATCAGCCATTTTTGTAATAACAGGATTTAAGTCTGCACCTTGTGAAGCAGTGAGGGCAGGTGCATCCCAGGAGGAGTTTCCACTGCAGAGAAGCTGCCTTGTTTGCAACCCTGTGTTCCCTTGGGGTTTTGCTGTAATACAGGAGGTTTAACTGTAAGTTATTGCTTCACATGAGCATCATTGGCAGATGTTGCTCCACCAGAGCTTTGATATATTATACAGGGATATCAATGAAATTAATACTTTGCTTCCAAGCTCCTGCTCAATCCTTGGTAGAATCTGTATCACTAGCAGCACAACAGCAGGGCATCATTGTCCCAGTCTGCTGCTGCTGGGGAAAGGTTAGAGCTCTTACTGCCACTGGGAGATGAGTTGTAGCTATCTTCTGAGAGCTGATGGGACATACAATGGGACATGATGGGTCTCAAGCTCAAAAACTTTGTTTTATTCATGGTGGTCTATAACTGTTCATGATCCTAGCAGAATTCTGTGTAAACTGACCCAGTGGTTACATTTGCCTCTAAATGGTACAAAGCATTTCTTTTTGAGAGTGATTCATCTATTCAGGTCATTTGGTAGTTGTGTTTCATTCCATAAAAATGAAAGTCCTTTTTTTCTCATCTAGACTCAGCTGTAGGGTTCCTGCTAAAGCCTCTCACCCAGAGAACTGGCAGCATTGAATCCACTCTTTGAGGCAGCATTTCCTTTGTGCATCATCTCCTTTTGTTGAAGATGGTTTGAAGCAGAAGTAGGACTGAGTTCCATGGGAGAGAGGTATCTGGTGGCCTTCATGGTTTTGCTTTATGGAGGTTTTTCTGTTGAGAACCAGAGTCTAAAACAGCACCCCAGGAAGTGGGGAGGCTTTTTTCTGTTAACCAGACTCTGGTTTTCTAGTAGCAATGGGAAGCTGCTCTTCATGATAAAGCCAAACCATAAGTGGAAGTCTTGGATTGTCTGGTGTGATGAATTCAGAAAGACAGCAGACAGTCACAAGGGCAGCTCCTAGGGGTTTCAACACAGAGCCCAGCACACTTTGATGCTTGACACAAGCTCCAGCTGCTTATTCTCCTTCCAGGGACTGGATGTTAAGTGCTGTGAGAGAACATAGAGCTGTGTATCACACCCAGTGGGAATGTGTAGGGTGCTGCTGAATTTTAGTTGTGCCTTCCCAAAGACATGAGTGGAGCAAACAACTGGAACAAAGCCCAAAATCTGCTGCTAGAAGCTGTGACTGTTCCCTCAGCTTACTGATGCCAACAGGTGACAGGGCAAGTGGAAACACTCCAAACTGCCACAGCCAGGTCTGGAACAAGATGCATTCCAAGGTGGAGTCACAAGCTGCCACCTTTTTAATGCTTTGTTTCTTTTGATGTTGTGAAAGAAATTATCTTTCTCACAGTAGATGTTTCACTTGATCAGCATAAGAAGCCAGTGGTGTTTATTCCTTTCTGCCTTTGTGATTTTCTTCAGCTCTGAGATAGATTATTACAATTTGCTATTTCAGTCTGTGCTTGTTTGATTATTGAGTCTTGAAGGATGACTGAAGAAAGGCTATTTTTTTTAAAAGCCTGTAACTTTCATGTAATGTCAGGTGTCTGAATAGGTAACTGCATTGCAGTGTCAGCACAAGCCTCGTTGCATGCAAAGCTGACCACTTTTTACACTTCTGAGCTGTCCCATATTGCAGAGAAGGCTGCTCTGGAGCCCAGAGATTAGGACATCAAGATTTTGATTTTAATATATAACAAGCTCTGGCAAGTCTCTGATCTTTGGACCAGGTACAGTAGTGATGCTGATATTATTTTTTATTCTTTATTTTCATCTAAATGTAAAACACTTTTCAAGTGGAGCCTCAAGTAGTGTATCAGGAATGTTCTCTGTACACTGTCAGTAGACTATTCTGTGAAATATTCTGCTTAATGGAAACATATTTCTGTGTATTAGTTTTGAGGTAAGTTCTGAATTATCACTAATGGTTGAAAATATTGCCTTATGAACCAGTTTTCCATTCTAGTAGCTGTTGCACACAGTTGCTTAGTGCAGAGAGTCTTTTGAGGTAAAAACCACTGAATGTAGGTAAAATATCTTCTGCTAGTATTTATTTACACATGTAATATGTGCAGACACACAGCACACACACATGCACTCCTACTGACAACGGATGTACCTAGCCATATTCTTCAGAAGCAGCAGCACACTGGGTTATGTGGTTCTTCCTAGAAATGAAAAGGTAAAAAAAAAAGAGAGAAAAAAATTCTGATTAGTTTTGTGTGCACAAACCATCAAAGGAACAAATGGCTTCTTTATTTGTGAACATACATTAGATGCTAAACATGTTCTTCAAAGCACAAATATTTTAGCATCAAAAAGAGGAGATAACATTCTAAAATAACAGCTTGGTAGTGGGTGGTACATGTGATCAGGGTTTGTGTCTTCTAAAAATAGATTCATTTTTGCTTGATGATTTAGCTAATGAAACCATAACAATTCTGCCACTTCTCATGAAGCAGTTAATCAAGCTTGTGCCTAAACTGGAGACAAATGTGAATAAAGAAATAAAATTACTATTACCATGCACTTCATAAGACCCAGAGCACTTGAAAGTATGTATTTTTTTATATATATATTAGAGCATTAGCCAAGAAATGAAGTGCTTTATAAAAGCCACCAGGGTAGTTTGGTACAAATTTACTTTAAAAGGGAAACTATTTTAATGTCTCTATAAACAGACAAAATATAATTACCTTTCTCTATGAAAGAAACATTCTCTCCAGCCCTACCTATCTCTGCACTGGAACTGAAAACAGTTACATGTTAATGGAAGAACCACTACTCAGAAAAGAGATTAAACAAATATAATAATTCAGGGTAATATCTCTTCATAAGCAATTTAAAATATGACACTTCATTTTAAGTAATGTTACACTGTCAGACTAGTGAACCATTTTGAAGCATATTAATTTAACAAATGATGCTTCTTCTTTTCAGAGTCTTTGGAGAATCAAGGCAGTGTTTCTAGCAAATGAGAGGGAAGTGTATTAGGAAAGAGGATCTCTCCACAGTGGGAACTGAAGCCAGGCTTCAATCAGTAGGCAAGCCCATGTTTTTAGCTGTCTGTTATTCTGTCCTCTCCAGCCAGCCTATGGCAAATACAGCAGGTTTAGTCATACAGCTGAGAAGAAAAAGAAAAACTTGGAGAAAATTCTAGAGTCCTAGACCTGAAGAAGTAGCACAATAACACAGTAACAGTGAGGATGGAGAGATTAGCAATAGATTTTATGTTCAATTGGGAGTCCCCAAAGTGACCCTAAAGAGCTGTATTCTCCACACTGCAACATCTGTTCTGTAGGTATACTCTTTAAAGTGCTCTCAGAACTAATGAGTGTAGAATGAATCTTACCCATCCTTAGATGTCTAAAAGGAAGATGTCTCCATGTGGGCCATGGATAGCTAGTCAGCAGCTGCAGCATGTGCAGCACACGGGATAAAATGGGATCAGTTGAGGTGAGTAGTGGGATGTGTGTCCCCTCTGGGTGAGCAGATGAGGGAAGAACAGCAAAACTCCTTCTCTCTGGAGTGAAAGGAAGACCTGGGGCACAGAGTGACTCAGACTCACTGGCCAGTAGATTAAAGAGTGCCAGGAAACATTCTTGGGTGCTGGAGATCATTTGTCTATACTGTTAAATTATTAGAGTAGCTCCTGGCATGGATTTGAGTTATGCCAAGCAGCCTTTCCCCAGACAGTTCAGAGTTAAGTGTGGACCCAAGGCCATTCCCAATAAGCAGTTTGCATGCAGTTGCCTGTTTGAGAGGCTGAGAATGTAATAATATGGACATAGACCACTCTGTGCCTGTTGGTCTTGGTGCCAAAGGAACATTTCCTGTCCCATTTAATTTCCTAGCACAGACATAGCCACTGTGCTGCAGTCTGATCCCTGCTTTGTTCCTGGAGCTGTGCAACTGGGCATTGCTCTGTACTTAAAGTCTGTGGCAAACCAAAATGTAGGCTTTTGTGTCTGTTACTCAACCCCATCCCTCGACCTCTGTTTGTCTTTGTCTTTTTTTGAACTGTATGCTATTCAGACAGCAGCTATATTTGGAAAGGGCTGTGTATTGTGCATTTAAATTAAGCAGTTATCCAAAAGTGAAAATCTGCTCTGTGGAGTAAATGGAAATTAAACGAGACTGACACAATGCCTAGATTTGTGCTCACAGTGCTAGGGAGTAGATTCTTACCACTAATTTGATTTTTTTTCATTAGAAACAGGTACCATGAAGTGCAGGACTAAAACTGCTGAGGCTAGATGGTCTCAGCAACATCTGTCAGATATAATAAGGCTGATAGCTTAATTTAAAAATAAAGGGGTTTTTTTTGTTTTGTTCTTCTGACACTAAATACAGCTCTGCCTTTGCTTCTTACTGAGCACATTTCCTTCTTTACAGTCTTGGTAGACTTTTGCAGATAATATTTTCTAATGGATGCACATTTTATTTCATCCCATCCTGAAGGCTGCCTGGATTGATTGGTGTTTAAATTGTTAGAAACAGCAATCTGCAGCTACTGATATCATTCTTATCTTATATATCATCTTATCTGGGTAGTGGGAACATGAAATGTGCTCTGGACAAAAAGCACAGCTACTCCTTTAGGTGTGTACTAACTACTTCCAGTGTATTAATTATTCTCAATCTTTTTGTGCATAGCTTAATCTCTGAAATACAAACGTCATGAGATATCCTCAGGTCAGGCAGAGTGGACTGAGAAGTCAGAGGTGGGAAAGGACCCCCAAAGTATTTAGGAGCTTTACCCTGAATTCAGGATCTCTGTCAGCACAGGAGCCTCTTTTCCTGCAGCTGCTCACAACGTGCTGCACTGTGCACGTGTCAGATGTTCAGAAGAGGCAGAATTTGAGCTGTACTGATGCAGGTGCTTGCTTTTTTCATCCTAAAAATGGGACTTTATAACAGCTCTTTATCAGGTGCTGTCTTGGGGAGAGCCTGTCTCACTGCTGGTGTAGTTCACCTAAGAAAGCATTTTTTCATTCTAAATTAGTAGTGTGCTGAAGAGGAAGTGATGATCTAGTTGTTCATCCTCACCATATCCTGTGTTCAGAATAATTCTCATTTCTACTTCTCTGCAAGTGTTAATGGAGTGTCCACAAATATTTGCTTGGTTTCTAAGTGAAGTGTGAAAATTTGTGTCAAAACCTCTGCATCCTCCTGTGCTTTTCTGAAGACCCTGGCCACTAGAGGAGTCATCTGTGGCATTGCTTATGTGCAAACTTGATATTTAGTACATTGGGATCTCTTTTTTTCACATGTTGAAAACCAGACCTGCTTATTACAAATCACAGAGGTTGCTTGGTCACTTTTAGACGTGCACAATAATGACAGAATAGATGAAAACAGCTCAACACAGATTATTTCCTCTCTGCCTGTGAAGCAATCAGTCATTTGCTGGAGTTTAACTGTAAGACATTGGAAAGGTATGTTTTTAAAGGTTTTAGTTTCTAAATTACTCAGAAGTAAAATCTCCCAGTGCCCTGTGTACGTGAATGGAGCACAGCAGGGTGCAGATGCTTGGGGAACTCTGCCAGAAGGGCTCAGGTGGGTGAAGCAGCTCCTGTGCTGCATGCTTCTGCAGCCTGCTGAGGAGACACTGCTCCCCTGAGCAAGCACCTGAGCAATGGCCAAGATCTGCAGTGGAGCAAAGGAGCAGCTCTCCTACCACAGAGAGAGCAGAGCTGCTGGGACTGGGGAAAACAAAGCACCATTTTGCTGTGTGAGAAGAGCCATGTGGATCTCCAACCAGGAATCATGAGGTTTGGTGGTATTCCCACAGATGGGAGATCCTCATAGCACTGTACCCAGACAGTGAGTCTCACAAATGAGAGTGGCTTCAAAGTGTTACCTCTAATTTCTTAAACCAATGCTTCTTCAATAAGCTTTTCCACAGAATAAAAGTGCAGATCATTTTGAGAGGTGTATCTGCATCAGGAAAAAGAATTATGTGTTTCAGGAGGAATTCTCTCTGACTCAGACAGGCAGCTCCCCAACCTCCAGTTACATTTGTCTTTTTTTTACCTGAATCTCTGAAGAAACTTTTCTGGTTTTTATAGCAATAAATATTTTGGAAAAGCATCACTGGTATGGTACCAAATCAGCAACAAGACCAATGGAGTTAAATCATATCCAGCTTCCACACAGGAGTGTTTTCTGTGGCCAGGTCTGCCTTGCCAGGGCAGTGCCTTGCACTGTGTTATTGAGCTGTTTCAAAGACTAATTTTATGAGGAGAGATCAAAGTGTTTAAGGGGACTGTTAGCAAATATGGCCACTTGTGCAAATATCCGTGAACCTCCTTTCAATAGCCATTCAGGAGTTCCAAAGGCTGTCAGGGCATGTAATGATAGTAATAAATGTTGTATTTGCTTTTGTTTCAGCTGCCTTTGACCAGCAAATTCGGCTGATTACTTCTATTGTTACTCAGAAGGCAGTTATCATAAAAAAACCCACTCTGCTTACACGTTTCTTTGTGCTGTTCTTGAAACTCAGAACTCTATACTACATCGTTTTTAAAGTGATTTTAATTCTTATCTTGGCACTTAGTTCTTTTCAGTATTTTTGCTTTGTTTCGTGCTCATCCTGAATGATGTGTCTCCCACCTTTGTGTCTGTTGGATGACAAAACCAATAATTGTTGAGACCCTGGCATAGGGGTTATGATTTGCCCTGTGTGTGAATCCACAATATTCCCTGGTTTCTTCGTTTCCAGTGTGGCCTTGGTGACTACATCTAAAGGAGCTCACAAAAGTCATTTAAAGAAGTGGACACCTTGCACAATGGACTAACATTTGCACTGTGGAGAATTCAACTCTCCTCTAGAAAGTGTTTGGGGTCTGTAAGATGCAGAAGTGACCTCTCTTCCCAACTTATCATCACTGCAGCTATCTGTACTCAGAAAATCTATTTACTGGCCAAACCAGTCTGCCCTAACTTGTGAGATTTTACATTTTAAATTAAAATAATTAAAATTAAAAATTTTAATCCATTTAGATTAACTAAATGGGAGCTATACAACACAACACTGCTGAGGCTGCAGTTCTGCAGCTAAATGTGCTCACACCTACGTTCCTTTTTGTTTTACAGGTTGTCACTTTGTGGTATAGAGCTCCTGAGGTTCTGCTGCAGTCCAGCTATGCAACACCAGTTGATCTTTGGAGTGTTGGCTGCATATTTGCAGAAATGTTCCGTCGAAAGTAAGAAAAAAAGTTTTATTTTCTTCACATTTTTATTCTGAAATTTGAAAAAAAAAAAACGCACAGTAAAGTCTGGGTTAATACACTGGATGATGTTTACATTGGAAAGGACTAATAATGTTTTATTTGCAGTGTAAAATGTAAATGTCCATTGTGAATTCAGACTTGTTGCATCTTGGGAGCCTTGCTTTTTTAATAGGAGTCTGCCTCAGCTCTTGGTAAAGCCTGTGTGAGCATTGTGTTCCTGTTACATCTGAATTGAACTGCAGGTAAAAGTGAGATAGGGAGGCTAAAGCTGGATTCTGGGAAGAATCTACCCTGAGAAAGCAGGGCATGGTGGTCAGCAGAGTATTCTTGCCCTGAACTTTGTGTAGTGGAGCATCAGGTGTTTGCTCATAGTTACATTTGAGATCTCAGAAGTCACTGTAGACTTGTTTTCTAGAGGCAAAAAACAGAGGTAGGATTTTTTCAAGAAGAAGGTGTTTAGCCAGAGTGTAAGGTAAGATGTTAAACATGGTCCAATACAAATATATAAAAGACTCTTCTTTCTGTTTGTTTGGTTTTTCTGATTCTATGTAATTTGCTATCAGAATGGTCTTGCCACAAAATATTACAGCTGGATGCAGATGAGTGTGAGAGGATCACTGGTGTTGGTGTTTTTCTGTGGAAGGACAATAATATGGAAGTTGTATCATGTAGGGTGTGGAGATGAGCAAACTACCAAGAACCTTACCAAATTAAATCCATATTAACTCAATCACATGCATTTTGGTTGAGCTTACTGCAAAAAGAGCCTCTTGTCATCACCTGGGTGATCTCTGTCTAGAATCTCTAAAACATTTTGCAACCCTCACTGTGAAATCAAAGAATAAACATGAAAATGTGGAAAAAAAAGTCCCAAATCAGAATAATTTATAAGAAGCCATACTTCAGGATCCTTGAAAAAACAACTTTGAGTTCATACAATGTGAAGTTCAAAATACTAATTGAAGTTTTGCAAAATAACTTTGGGATTCTACTGCTTATTAATGTTAGGATATGGAAAAATCCTTTTCCTTGGGCTTTTTGCCTGGTCAAATGGCCTGGGTAGAATTATTGTACCTCCACCCTTTCTGACTCTGATTCAGAAATGAGGTCAGAAAATGAGTGGAAAAAAAAAAGAATATGGATTTTAGAGTATCAATTAAAGCCTCCATTGCAAATTTGTTCAGATTTGGTATTCTCCCATATACTGCCACATTCACAATGCCATTCATTCACTGATTATTTTTGTGATGTCAGTATCACAGTCAGCAACTTCATTTTAACATTTGCAATAAGAATGGCACAAGGTGAACAACTGAACATAGAACTTCATTAGATGGTCTACAGTCTCTCTGATATTTTCTTTTTTCTTTTTCATTTAATTTGCAGTATTCTGGCAGATAGGAAATATTTCCAAATACAAGCACCACCAGTTTGATGTTATTTTTCTTTTCATGATGGTTGAACCTCACTGACTCTCCAGATCCAACACAGTAAATTAAATTAGGGACAGTTAAATTTTCTACTTGTTTACAAATGCAAATATTACGTTAATATCACAAAAATCAAAGATTTTTTTTTTTAAATGGAAATGAGATCTGACTTGAAGCAGAGTTTGATAAAACCAGGACTCCTGTTATTCTTGCCAAACGCAAGGTCAGTTTGACATTCTCAGTCCTAAATTTGGGACACTGTCAAAAACCATAAAGGTCAGGAATCTGCCAAGTCTGTATGTGCTCTGTTGTTTCACTGGAAACAGTATGACTTCCACATACTTCAGCATGATTTGGAAGACAAATCTCAAGGCTCAGTGCCATAAATGATATCTCCATGTGCTGCTGCATGGGTCAGTGTGGGAATACAGTGTAAAATACACGTTGTCTTTCTGATTTTCCTGACGGATTGCAGAAGAAGACCCATGATACTATGACCCTGGTAGCAATAAACTGTACCATGTTATCAACTCGGTGGATTAGCTCCAAAATATTGAATGCAACAGCCATTTCTGCTGGAAGATGATAGCACCCTTGGGTAATCACCCATCTGCATGTGCACTGGAGCTGTTAGGATAAGAGTGCAAGAATGCAGCTCAGCCTTAGGAGTGGACGTTGGTCTCACGTGAGGAGAACCTTTTCTTTTGACTCTCTTACTGGTACTTGTTGCCTTCTTCCCTACACTTCTGCTTTCTTTTTGAGGTTGCTCCTGGATTCCACCTCTACACGTGCACAAGGGAAGAGCAGACATCTCTGCAGCTTAAATTTCAGTTAATGCTTTGTGGGATAAGCATAGTCATGGGCTTGCAGAAAAACATAGCCCAGTGTAACAGGAACACCTGGTTTTGTCTCCAATAGCTGAAGCTGGAAAGGAGATGTTCAGCTACTCTCACTGGGTGAAAAGAATAGCTCGTTTTAGCTGGATCATGTGATGAAGACTTGGCTTCACTGAAATAATTGTTCAAATTAACCCAGACTTCAAAGGGGTTTTTCTCTCTCTAGAAACAATTCCATGTGACAGTGGCATGAGGAGTGGCAGAGCTGATCTCTGTTCATGTGCAGAGTGCAGCACTTGGCTGGAGTGATCTCTGCACTGAAAAGACTGTGTTGTGAACTCACAAGGAGGAGAAAACATTGCATGGAGCTGTCACAGCTTCCATTCCTTGCACGTCTGTCATTCATCCTTTGCTTGCCATTCCCTTTGTGTGCTCTGTTATTGTCAACATTTATTTTCTTTTATTTTCAACATATATTTTCTCTTATTTTCAACATTTCTGCAATGCCTTTCAAAAGCAGAACAAGAAGAGGGTTGTAATATATTTTCAAATTGGAAGGATGAGATAAATAGAAGGAACAAGAGGGGAATGCGTGGGGAAAAAAAATAATTTAAAAGGATGCATAACTGGATAGTGGGAGGGAAGCTGTAATAAAACCAAGACAGTAGAGACATCTAGGCAAAAAGCAACTGAGTAAATACAGGCACAAATGTTGCTTAGAAGTTGTGTTTTCCATATAAGCTGGCAAACATCTTAAATGTGGTTTAAGAGAAAACTGTTCACTTTATCATGCAGCAATTTTAAACAGACTGCAATCATATTATCTGGTGTTTTCCAGTGAAACTTAAACCAACATATCTAGTGGGCCAAGAGCTCAGAAGTGTAATCATTCATTTGTCTGCTTGCTTACAGTTAGATTCCAGTAGCAGGAAAATTAAAACAACTTTCTCCCACCCCCCTTTTTGTTTTGTCTTTGTTTTCACAAGCAAATGTGGATATGTAAAAGCTACACAGCTTGATTTGCAACCTTTGAACCAAGGTACTGCACAGTTCTGGCTTGAGTTTGTTTTAGCCATTTTTGGAAATGATCTTCCTTTGTTCCAGGAATGATTTAAGTTGCAAGTGCCATAGAAGTTCACCACAGTGCAGACCCACTGGACTGGGAGATGGTTCCTTCCTTGGAAAGATCTTGTCAGTGTCCAAAATTCTCTGCTTTGCACTTTTCCTCCTTTCTTCTTCTGCTGGTCATGTGCATATGGGTGTGTGGGAGGCTGATGGCTTTTCCAAAGCAGACCTAATAAAATAAGATTTTTTCTTCCTCCCCAGATAAGTGGCCAGCCTATTACAAAGATTTTTTTTTTTCAAGCATTTTTTAAGTTAAATGTACCCAAGCCACAGTTTAGCTTAGTGACCTTAGTGATCTGAGGGAACAACAATAACATTTTGCTTCAAATTTAACTGACAAAGTAGAAGACTGCACTTGTTATTACACTTCTTGGATAAGCAGGAATGTTTTCTGTCTCATCTGACCTCCATGGCACAACTCCCTTTGGCTTGGGGCAGAGGACAAAAGCACATTAATGGAGAGAAGGGCAAACAGTCAGGATAATACTAATTAACAAGCATAAAATAGGTGTGTTTCCAAGACAGCATCACTCCATTAAAAATTGATAATATAATAATATTATAATTGATAATATAATAATAAAACATTGTTTTTTAGTTCCCATTTTCCCTCAAGCCTTTTCTAGCTGCTATCTTTTGAAGTGTCTACAGTTGGGCTGCTTGCTAGCCGTTAGTCAAATCCAGTAACTGCACTGGTCTGTGGTTGAAGATGAGTGGTGGGGGAGTGCCAGGCCATTCACTTGTGGTTTCCCTTCTAGTTTCCAGCTGTGCCAGTCTTTCAGGCAGAGGAATAGATCTGTTAGGAAGGGGAACCGTTGATAAACCGAGAGAAACGAGAAACTTTCACGACACAAAAACAAACCCCGAAGGAACCTGGAGGCAGGGGTAAGAAGAACCTGCAGAAATGGTGTTAGCTGACCACCACCGACTTTCATTTGACTCTTTGGAGCTGTGGGTCATGTCAGGTCAGGTTGAGGGACTGGGGCTTGGTGGTTCTGGGCTAGCAGCTGTCAGCAGCACACAGCTCAAGCCCAGCAGGGGCTCACAAGAGAGCTCTGCTTGAAAGCTTCCTGTAGCTTCTTCATGTGCAGGTCTGAAATCCCCCTGAACCTCAGAAAAATCCACATTTCATAGAGGGGTGACAATCTGAATGGCCTGTGACAATCTGAATTAGCCTGGTCAGAGGGAAAGACCTTGTGGCTGGGAGAAAGACCACAACATGTCAGTCATCTTGTAGATATTTCTAAGCCCTTGGTATTAATGACATAATTAATTATTGTAAAAAGTTTATGTAAAAACTCAGAAGTATATAGTACAAATTCATCTTGCATTTGTTTTCATCAGCTTAGCACTAGCACTTTTCCATGTGTGGGTGCTCTCCAAAGCTGTTAGATGATTTTTACATCTAAAAATTAAATAAAATAAAAAATCTTAGATCTGCACGAGAGAAGTGGAAAATGCACCTAAAGAACTAGACAACAGCAGGAGTTTCCAAACAGCTAAAGCAAAACACAGCAGCTTTCTGAACCATTGTACTCTCTTGTACAAATAATTGGCCATGAGAGGAGAGCTCAAAATGTCAAAGACAAATGGAGAGGAATTTTGATACTTAGATTTCTGGAAGCCATTTCTCCAGGGGAACTGAGCTGCCCAGAGGCAGCTTCCCACTGCCTTTGTGGAAAAACTTCCCCACACCACAGGGCTCAACCCACTGCAGGGAGCTGCTGCTGGATGGTCTGGGAATCTGCTTTGACTGTGTGTCCAGATCTCAAAGACCTTGAGAGAGTCCTGACTGGGGAGGGAGGGAGGTGGCCACAGCCATTCTGTATGTGTGTGACTGACAGGGCAGCACATGTGGGACCCACTGTAGCTGGATCAGTCCTCAGCCCCCTGCTGTTGTCTGTGTTGGGAAGAACCATGCTGGGGCTGGAGGGGTGCAGCTCATGCAGGGTGCCCAGGTGGCAAAGAAGGTCAGCAGCAACCTGGCCTGTATTAGAAAGAGTGTGAGCAGCAGCAGGGAGGGGATTGTCCCCCTGTACTCAGCACTGCTGAGGCCAAACCTTGAGTGTTGTGTCCAGTTCTGGGCACCTCAGAACAAGAAAGATCTGGAGGTGCTGGAGTGAGTGCAGAGGAGGCAACAAAGCTGGTGAAGGGACTGGAGAAGAGATCCCAGAGATCAGAAGAGATCACATAAGGATGGTTTGAAGGAGTTAGGTCTGTTTAGTTTGAGGAAGAGGAGGCTGAGGGGAGAGCTCATCACTCTCTACAACTAACTACCTGAAAGGACATTGTGGTGCTGGGCTTTCTTGGGTGATTAGTGACAGAACTAGAGGGAATGGCTTCCAGGTAGGCTTAGACTGGATACTAGGAGGAAGTTCTTCACAGAAAGAGTGGTGGGGTTTGGATTCCAGTGGGAAAGAAAAGATTTCATGTGAAATCATGAAGATCTGAACAGCATAAGGAACCAGAGAGATCTTCATAGGTGAACTCAGATGACCATACATTGTTAAGGGGCAGTGAACACAGATCTTGCAGCTCCAGATTGAATACCAGAGTGTAGCACAGGACAAAGTGGTGCCTGGGGAAAAGCTGCAGCTTTAATTGGCTTTTGGGAACTGTATCAGTTTTCCTTGCATGGCTGCTATACATAATTTCTACCTCAAATGCTTATCTCAAGTTCTTCTGCAGGTGTTTATTAATTCTCTGTAAGCCAGAACAGCTGCTAAAAATTAAAGTATTTTCTTCACACCATCCTTTTAATCCACTTAAATGTCTTTTGACACTCAGACTCAGCAGCTGAGAACAAGTTTGAAGTTGAAATTTCACCTCTACTCGTGTAACAGTTTACCATTTAGGACTGAAATGTTTTCCCTGCCTTTCTCATCTGAAGGCTTGTAATCCCCTTTTAGATTTTTTTTCTCTGCCCAACAGTGTTTTATTACAGCTGAAGGTGATATTATTTGCCTGGGCAGGGCAGTTCTTCTGATGTTTCAGGTTTATCTGAAAATTTAGAGAGGCTTACAGGTGCCATTAACACCTAAGATGGGGACTTACCACAGAACAAACCATGTACTCAGTACCACAGAGGAGCAGCCCAAGCCCAGCTGCAGAGAAAACTCAAGGATTCTCTCTTAGTTTTAATGTTTTCCCACAGGGGAAAAAAAAAACAACACGTCCCTTTTTCTTGGATTTTATTCTATATTGAGAATTTCATGTCCTAGCTTGTGTAGAACATTTTGAATTCTACCTTTCCTTCAAATGTGGAAAATTGGCATCTATTGGAACTCTGTTTTCTCAGAGAGTGCCTGTTACCCCATTAGGACTCAGTCACTGTGCTACTGTAGATGACAGTAAAGATTTTGTCTTTCTTTGTTTTTGTTTTTTTTCTGATGAATGTATAGTTCATTTTTTACTTTTCTGCCTTACTCTTCCTATGGCTAGAATTAAATAAATAAAAAAAGTTAAACTAATTATCAGTTAGATGTACCATTTTATGTGTAATATAATGATGGAACTAAAGCATCATTTATAACATCATCCTTTCTCATTATATCATATACATAGAATATAAGCTCTTTTATCTGTAGGATATTCTTTATTCTGTGAGGCTCCTTGCTTAGCATTACTATGCTATGGCTCAGTTATGGCCTTGGACCCAGAAGAGCAAAGAACTGTGGCAGTTTCAGAGAGTGCAAATATCAAACAGATTCGTGAGAGAGAATATGGAGAAGTAAGTAAGTGATGATGTGAAGAGCATGACCATATTGTTCTGTCATGCCAGTGTTCTCTCAGGATGCTATCAAAATGCAGAAGCCTGAATTTTAGTTAGATCATTAAAGCTCAAACTGCTGAGCTAACAACTCTTAAAGCCCTGGTGAAACAAACCTATAAATCTTCTGGAGGAGCAAATGTCCACAGATAAGAGAACAGTGTGATGTGCGTGCTGAGGGGATAAGTGAAGGACATTCAACCTCTCAAGGATTGTGCATTTCAAAAAGTAGTGTTAAATGATGAATACTGAAACAGTTCTGCCCAGGAACAGATGAGATCTGACCACTTTAGAGCAGATTTTGCACCTACTTTACCTTTTGG
>JAOEGS010022299.1:0-16128 GCA_025447755.1 Corythornis vintsioides | reverse complement strand
TTTGAATTTATATTTATAATAATTAATGTCTAATTTTCTTATGTTTTACTGAATTGCATGGCAGTGACTCAATTTTTGTCTCTCTAAAGAGCTTTTAAAGTATGTTCTTTCTATTGAAAACTTTTGTTAATGATATAATTCATAGAATAGGTTTAGTAGAAAGAAAGTTCTTAAATTCATGTTGAAGGTCACAATTGAATTTCCAAAAGTAGCATACTGAAAAATACATCTCATCTCTCTGCTTTTATATTGATTTGAGTGAAACCTTGAAAGGTACAGTCACAGACTAGGTAACATCTGGAGGCAGAAGTGACTTCTCAAACAAAATAACCCATTTTCACCCTGCATTGTCAGCTGTCGATGACAAAGATCTATTTGCCTTAATTAAAGCAACTCCTAAAATTACTTATTTCTTCTTTCAGACCTCTCTTCCGTGGAAATTCAGACGTTGATCAGCTAGGAAAAATCTTTGAGTAAGTAAAAACTAGTTGCATTATATCAATCTCTGATTAACACTGGAATGCTGTGAGGTTTCTTTGCCATGTTTTTTATGCAATAATGTGACCAGAACAAAGTATTCCTAGAACATGTTTCCTATTGCTGCTGTTTGCAACGTGATATTTCCGTGTATTCTGTGTCAGAGTGGGAGGAGGAGCAACAGGGAATGTAGTTCTGCAGAGCTAGCAGCCATCAGCAGGAAATTAGGAGAAACTTGTGGTGGGGTTTTTAAATCTCTTGAACGTACTCAGCACTCACCTTTTGTGCACAGTCCTAAGCAGATGCTCTACAGGCAAACAAACCTGTAAAAAGGTTTTCTTTTCCAGTGATTTCTTTGTGTATTTCGGAAAATATCATTAGAATACCTTAAAACTGTTATTAAATGGAAATCTCTGAGCTATCACCAACAGCTTCACTGCAGAATAGACTTCTGTACATAAGAAAATATTTTAGCTTTTTAAATATGCCATGTAGCCTGTTAAAATGATTAACAGTCCATATTTTGCTCAGAAAAGTAGCTGTGAGGACAGGAGTATCAGCATTTTAACATATGCTTTCTCGGAGGTGAACTAATTGGCTTTATCAGCATTTTAACATCTTTCATTGAAGATGAACTCATTGACTTTATTTTAAAACCATTTTACAATTCTAGGAGTTCGTGGTTTTCTTCTTCAGATATATCAAGTATGTTGAGGAGGTGGGGAAGCTCTAAACATTTTCAAGCAAAATAATGATCTTCCAAAAGATGTTCTCAGTTAAAAACCAAAAATGCCACTTTCTCCTGTAAAATCTCTTCAGAGCAAGGACTGTCTCTGGAGTTGTAAGAACCATGCCAATGGTCATGTAGTTAGGAACTGGAAGCCACATAGGGCTGGTCCCATTCCAGAGAAGGCTGCACCTCTGTCTTCCCTTTATTTTAGGGGGGCTGCAGGGTCTGGATGAAATAAGAACTATATTAAGATATTCTAAAGACAAGACAGTAACATTTCTAGAGGATCAGAGCTTGCACAGAACAAACGCTGATTTTCCCTGTTGAACCACTTTTCCAGTTCCCAAATCATAACAGCTCTTGTTTCTAAGCATTTTCATTATTTAATAGGAGGTTCCTAAATTGCAGGTCTTGATTTCACACAGTTGACTTCCCTTTCCTGCAGAGCATAGCAGTGTGTGTGACTCACTGCATGGTTCATTTGTCATGCGCTGCACAGCTCTTCCTGCCCACTCCACTAAAAAAAGTCCTTCATTTTTTACTTGTTTTAAAGTTTACTTTAACTTCTTGTGCCAGAAATCCTCCTTTTTATTCCTACACTATTCTGCTTTAGAAAATGAAAATAGTTGATCCATAGTTTATAATTTCAAAAGATATACCTGTCACTTTTTTATTTTTTTAAGGCTTTTGATTCCTTTATGAGATTTAAGGGGAAAAATCAAAATGAGCTGGGCTGGGATTCCCTGCATAGCTGCTAGCAGCAGCCTCTGATGGGGATCTGGCCATCCCTAGGGGCCAAGATTACCTGTGCAGAAAAGAATTCATCAGGGAGAAAAAAACACCATGCTAATTTTAGAAGGAATTCATCATTACACAGCTACATGAAGATTGGTTTGGCTTCTTTTCTGCAGTTCTCCTTTACTAGTTCAGAAATTTCTTTCTTGGGTTCTGGGGTGTTCTGGTAAATAGTGTTGATTTTGTGTTTGCACATCTGGAGAACCCCCTAGAGTTACACACAGCCTGTCTTGTAGGAGGCTTGTTTCTTTCTGCAGCAGTGACTCATTCTGCAGACTAATTTGGACAGAAAGTAGTTTTGGGATTTGTGTGCAATCTGGATTTCAGATACTGGGGCTGTGGCCTACCTTTGCTTTACGTGTGCAGTCTCATTTGCATCAGGTCAATTCCACCACATTTGAGGGTAAATCCCTCACAAGTGGCCAAAACCAATTCCCTGCTATTCCAGGACACCATCAGCACGTGGGGGATGCTCACAGATCTCAGGCTAAACACTGCAGTGAAACAAAAAAGAATAACCAAACACATGTGAATGGCAGGTTAAACTACATTATTATTTAAAATATTTTACTTCCCCTGTCTCTCTGTGGTGCTGTTTGTCTCATATTTAACACGTGTCTGGATCCTCAACAGCTATCATGTGGCTTTAACCACTGTGGCCAGGGGGACTGCCCACACATCCACTATACCTGTGGTAAAAAGAGTCAAATTCAGTTTTTCACACAGATTTAACTGCCCATTTTCCAAAAGCTGTGATATCTTCAGATGTAGTCATATTAAATGAATAATTCATAGCAATATTACATTTTAATTGCTTTTCCCTTCTAGACAGCATGCTGTTGTTCTGAGAATGTATTAATTTTCAGATATATTTGAGTTGAGACAAATTAAAATCTAAAATCCACGAGGGTAGGTGTGAAGTAATTCCACTAAATTCACTGAGGTGATGCATGGTTTACATCACTGTTTGGCCCATGGCCTCATCCAGTTTTACTACCAACCTCAGTAGGAGAAAATGTCAATGCTGCTCCCTAGTGGCATTTGCCTTAGTGCAGACCCACGTATTCTGTGACTTTTTCATCTTCCTTCTTGTCTTACAATGTTTCTTCCTCGAAAAATCTCATTTTTACAGGCTGTGGAAATTTATTTTCCATGCAACCTGACAAGTGTTGCCAGAATTTCCATTAGAAACTGTTGTTTCAACCCCACAAATATTGACATCTGAATAAACCACAAAATGTATGAGATGTGATCCATCACTGGAGGTTTAACTACTCTTTAGTTTTTTTTAGGTTTTAAACCTTAGCATGATTATTTAATGAGTATAAATATATCTTAGAAATTTAAGGATAAAGAAATAAATTGTAAAAATAAAATATTACAGTGTAAAGTAATACTCAAATACAATTTTAAGTAAAAACGAAGACACTCAAGTCCTCTGCTACTTCTGCATTGAACCTTGGAAGCCTGTATCATGAAGCAAATAAATTGTGTACTTTTGGACAATAATTAATGCACGTAGCTCTGAAGCATTATGAAATATCCCCTTTATTGCCTTACCCTCATCTTGAGCCATGCTCTTCTCTCAGTCCCTGTTCTCATGAGTGAAGATCCTTGCATACAGTTCTCTCGTGCTTTAAACAGAGGGGTTTTAACCATTCTAGAGTGACATCCATTGCACCATCTCCAGTCAAAAGCTGAGCAACTTTCTTCCAAAGCATTCAGCACTTTTTCAGAAATAAAAGTCAGAAAATTGAGAAAATTGGCTACAGGATTTTCCACCAAGCATATTGAGGACCTGCACTCATCAGCCTCTATCCAGAGACCAGTGCACTAATTAATCTCATTTAAACAAAAAGACAAACTGCCACTCAGTGTCATCAATAGAGGGGAGTCATATGCAATATAAATGTTCAGACAGAATGTCATGTCTTTCCTTTCACAGTGTAATTGGGCTCCCAGAAGAAGATGACTGGCCTAATGACGTTGCTCTGCCAAGAAATGCTTTCACTTCCAGACCTGCACAACCTATTGAGAAATTTGTTCCAGATATTGATGAGCTGGGCAAAGACTTGCTTCTTGTGAGTTTTTACCTGTTCTCCCAGTCCTACAACTGAGAGTTCTCCCTGTGCATGCAACATGCCAAGAAACATTTATGTTTCCATTTAATGGAGTTAGTAAAAAAAAAAGCTCAAAATCAGGTGCACAAATTAGGTGTTATGTTATGTGTTATGTTATGTTTCCATTTAATGGAGTTAGTAAAAAAAAAGCTCAAAAATCAGGTGCACTGCTGAGACCTTGTTGTGTCTCCTACTGCTCATAAATGGAAGGTGGCAGACATTTATGTAGGTATTCAATGATAACACTATTAACTGTGCATTTTAGCTAAAGCCAGCTTCTTTTCATACTTACAGAAATGCTTAGCATTCAATCCAGCCAAGAGGATATCTGCCTATATTGCCCTGTCTCACCCATACTTCCATGATCTGGAGAAATGCAAGGAGAATCTGGACTCTCACATGTCATCCAGCCAAAACTCCAGTGAGGTGAATGCATCATAATGCTGACTGAAGATGAACCATAAGTGAACAAGACACGTAGCTGACGAGGCCACTGTCCCCTACAGACCACCTAGCTGTTCTAGTGAAGATCATTATTTGGAGGTTTTATGCACTTATCTTTTCTTTTGGGATTGTGATGTGCTTATCCAAGGAAATCAGTCTGTTTTACTTTCATCAGAGCAACACGAGGGCCAGGGCTTTGACCTGCTCCCACTGCTGCTTCATGGTTCTTTTGGTTTTCTTTTGTCTGTCTATCTGGGAAAACTCCAGACGAAGAGAAGCTGCTGACCGGTTTTGCTGCCATTTTATCCTTTTTAATGTTGAATGTTGCCAGTGTGGAGTAGGATGATGGAGTCACTGCCAAGACATGATGCAATCTCTCTCTCTCTCTAGCTGCTGAAGCATGATTTGGTACTTCTTAAATTATTATTATTATTTTTATTATTATTATCATGCGACCTTCTACAGTGATATTTAAAGAATGGCATTGAAATATCAGAGCTCTGCAGTCTGCAGTTAACTGATACATGCATTAATTAACACACCCAGCTACTGTTCATTCATAGCACATGTGCAGGTGCTTCCCCACTTGAAAACTTAGATGGATTATTTTATCATTTTATTGCTCTATAGAAATAATGGTGATGATCATCATAATAAATGGCTCAACTTTTAGACTTTTTTCATGTGCACACATCTAGCTACATTTGTGTGCATGGTGCAAAAAAAAAACCAACAAGTCTTTCTAAAAACTTCTAGAATCCTGTTCAGAAAATAACTTTTCATTTCCAAATGGTTGGTTTCTATTGAAATCCAGGCAGTCTAGCCCATCATCTAACCCATCATTCCCCCCTGGAAACAGCTGCAAACACATTTTCTTGATCTCATTCCAAAATTTTCTGCTCTGCAGGTCAAACACCTGAGTAGACTCAATGAAAATCAATACAGGTTTTCACCTTCAACCTGTTATGATTATCAGCCAAAAGGGAAAACAGAAAACAAAAAGTCCAGTTCAGAAGCAGAGAATGTTCTATCTGTAATAAGCACAGATGTGTATTTGTGCTGACTGTGCTGCCTTACCTGCAACACCCCCCATGCATCAGAAGTGCATGAACATTACTGTCTCAAAGTCCCTCAGATGTCATTTCTTAAGCAGATTTGTTTTCTATGCAGAAATGCATGAGCTTCTGTCCTAAACCACCATGTGGGTATACTGGCACATGCTTCTCCACTTGGCTTAGTGTGCCATTATTGAATGTCAAAATAACTAAGCAATTCACATGCCTTTATAGCACAGTTATTTTAAATATTACATTACATTCTTATATTTAGTATTTTTACCTTAACTAAAATATATTTTCAGTATTTTAAAAAGAAACTTTTATTTTTTTAATACTGTACTGGGAAAAAAAAAAAAAAGAAATATTTTAAATCCATAGAACCTCTTCCCTATTATGACTTTAGTGCATTTTCTGGACTTTGGGGAAAAATATTGGTCCAACGAGTTATCCCTTACCATAAACCCATATATACACTATTGCAATGTAACTGATGATAAGTGAGGCAGCTGGCTTTGCTTACACCAGTGATAATCCCTTAGTATTCTCTCTTTCTCATCTCACTTTGTCTAGCTAGTGAGCTAGCATTACGTCCTCATTCACATCATGCTTGGCAGGAGCAGGTCCTTAGTGATGAGCTGAACAACCTGACTTTCCCAGCTGTGATGGAGGAACTTGTAGCTGTCTCCCTGCAAAGTTTCTCAGCCTGTGACAAACTGGCTGTTTTGGCAAATGTCCCAGTTAACTCAGTTTCCAGTAGCTAGGCTGGCTGAGGCATGGTCCATTGCTAGGATAGTGAGGGGGTCTCACCTGTCTCTTGGCTAAAGCTCAGTATGCAGTGTGTGGTTAAATTAGAGCTTTTCAGAATAAGCCAGGGTGTAAAAGGACCACATGTGTGCAAGCAGCAGCCTGTCTTTTTCTTCATGCCTAGAATGATGCCTTTTCAAAAGCTACCAGCATGAACAGGCAAGCTGTAAATTGGGCCTGGCAAGAGCACGAGTGAGGCATCTGCACACAGAGATACTACACACACGTAGCACAGGAATTTTGGAAGCTCTGTGAGCAGCAAGCTGAGGCCAGGGAGCAGTGACAGCAGCTAAGCCTCTAACCTTGTCCTTACCTCTGTCATCCTCTGAGGGGAACTGTGCACCCACTGTAAGTGGAGTTGTCCCAGCCCTGCTTCTTCATGGGTCGATGGAGCTGAGTGTGAATAGGTTTTAATATTTATGGAAAAAGATAGGCCAGAGTGAAATAGTCACTAACCATATTTAAACACTAATTAGAAGAACAAGCAGAGCAAAAAATTCAGGAGAATTTTTTGAGAAAAAGTTTCTGTAAGGTTTATTGTTTTCATAAACATTCCTCATTTTCCCTAGTGCCAGGCTGTCATATGGACTTCATCAGGGCATTCAGCTGGTGTGGCTTTCCAGCAGCTGTCAGGGAACTCTCCCAGAGCTCTCCAACAGCTAACACAGGGTGCAAATGTAGAGGAGGAGAGGCTATTGTCAAATGAGGCTCAGAACATTCAGATAGAGACATGCATCTGGTCCATGTTAGAAGAGCTCATTGTATGAAGCTTAGTGAAGCAAAGCTTAGAATATGATTTCTGAATGTAGGTGCATTATTAGGGTAAAACAAAAAAAGGAGGAAGAGAACACTTGAAGTCGAAGCTTAGTGTTGGTCCAAAAACTGATGAGAGAATGGACATCACAAGGAACAAGCAGTTCTTCCCAGTCAGTAGAAGCAGAGACAGGGCTCAGTGATCAGCAGGTAACAGCAGGAGCAGGATTGTGGACTCAGGAGCAAAGCTTGTGCAGTGTGGTGCTGTTTGTTGTCCAGCAGGGGATCAGGTTGTACGTGGAGATAATTCAGGAATCTAGCCTGGCATCCTGGAACACCCTTCCCCTGGGAATGGCAGGAACAAAACCAGAAATCCAGGTTAGCAGGGTCATGGCAAGTGCCTGGATTCAAAGGGCCAACCAACAGCTCCTCAGATTACCTCCTCTTCAAAATCTCTGCTAAGAAATCCCCTTTGACACACAGTAGACTTGCTCTCACCCCTGCCAAACCCTGGGGCTCCACTCAGCACTGGGAAACTGAGCAAGCCTGTTCTCTGGCTGCTTGAAGGGGCTAAAATGATGTCAGGAATCAGGTTCATAATTAATGCAGATAAAGGTGGGGCTGTGCTCAAGCCCATGTCCTTGGTCTTTTTATTCTACTGGCAGGGCTGTAGTGTTTGAGCACTTTTACTCACTGCTGCCATATGTGCATGACATAGACATGTTGTATGTGAAAAAGTGACATACATGGTTCAGACTGTGATGAAAATTCTTTACCCTTCAAGTAAGACAGAGTGCACTTCTTCTCAGCAATCACTCTGCCTGCAGGTGTTTTACAGCAGCTGTTCAACAGCAGCTGAAAAGCACCGAAAAACAAAACCTATATTAGAATAAATAAATACAGATATTTTCTTTCTGGAGCATCCACAACCAGGCACTGCTCTTCTCAGCAGAGAACAGCATGTTCTGAGTAATGGAAGGAGCAATTTCTGTCTCACATCAACCTTTTTTTTTTTACTACAGAATTCCACAGGATAAACACCCCCAATAGCCAAGAAAACGAGTCACCAAACTCAGCTAGTGAAGTACTAATTGAACCAGAGCAGGTGGGGCAGCCCTTTTTTCTCTTCACTCTGTCTCCCCTCACTCTGCCTCTCCAGTTCTTCATCTCTCTTATGGAAACAGGTTTCAGGAACACTCACAGGTGCTATTTCCAACCACATTCTCCCCAGATTTTCAGTAGCCACATAGAGTCAGTGTCCCCTGTGTACCTGTTACCAGGTGTTGCTTCTTTTATCCCAGCAGCTCAGCAATGGTGATTACAAAAGGATCTTTCACTACCCTTCCTTGCTCACCCTTAGTGTTCCATAAACCTGTGTTGCCTTCTGTGTGCCAAGGAAAATTCTACCAATAGGGTTTGTGCATATTTCTGTGTAGGCTTTATTTCTGCTTGTATTTCTGTGCACACTCCAGGGTTTTTTCAGCCTGATAGTCCCCAATGGTAAGTTAGGGTACCTTGCTCTGTTTTTGCTGTCCTAAATCACACCAAAAACTTAGGACATCATGTTTGCAATATACTGAAATCTGGTGCTAGGGGTAGAGCCTTTGCCATGAAAGGAATCAGTAAGTTCTGACATCCCCCCAAGTGGAGGATGGTATCCAGCATCATAACTCTACTCAGTGGTTGTTTTGGTGAGTAAGAAGAAAATACTTGCCATGCTGCTTCTCACAGGTTCACTCACTGTCTTTGGGAAGCACAGTCCATTTCACACAAGTTTTTCCACTCTTAGCTTATTGGGCCAACTCTGATACTGAAAATAAAGAGAAAACATGCTGGGTTTTGGTCTTTTAGCAACAAACCTGGAACACTTACCCAACTCACAGCTGAAAACCTATCAGTTGGCAAATACAGATGTGATTCATAAAGCATGCAATTTAGTTGGAAAGGCTATAGAAATTAAGTGCATTCCTTATATAAGAGCTGAATAATGAGGAAATTGGTTTCTAGGGTTTTAGGCAAGAAAAGCAACCAAATATGACTTATTCTAACTTGCATTCCAATGTTGATTTGCACCAAAGCAATCTATACTATTTGACTGAAAGGAGAAGGGAAAACAGTTAACATGTGATTTATTTGGGTGATCCCTACACAGATATGCTGTAAAGCACTCAAGCTCACTGTCCATTTGTGAGTGAGTTGGATTTGCATCCAACTATATCATTTTCTGCACTTTAAACCCATCCACATGGCAGAAAAAAAAAGCACATTTTCTAGTGTTTACATGGATAGCACTGCCAGTGACATGCTCATGTTAAACCTAGCCAAAGAGCACTTTACTGCATGGGAAATGGACTCACAGACTGACAGCTTCCTTTGTGCAATTACTCCTAGAGTCTGTAATTAACATTCTACAACCCAGAGCCTTTCCTCCTGTTCCATGTTTCATACACATCTCGTGTCATGCAAACCCTCAGGCTTTAAAGAGCAGTTCTGGAATGTAAGGATCAATTTTGAGTAGCTAGAAGAGAAAGGAAAATTGTCAAGTGCTGCAAAGACAGGAAAAATAGGCAGAGATCAGTAGAGTTTAGGACAATTTTGGCAAGTGGATTTGAATATGTGGAAAAGTTATGTATAAATGTAGGGGGAAGACTTCTTTTTTCCCATGTGTTTTGCTTTCTTCTGTCAATCACTTTCATGAGCATAAAGCAAGACTCTAGCACAGGATATTAGTTCCAGATACTTACTATGCCAGCTCAAGCCATGAGTTCCAGTGCAGTTTTTCAACATAGCAACACCTCTGTTTTTTAAATCAGATTTTGCAGAAGCTAGAAGCATTTCTGTGCAGATACTAAAAAAAAATAAAGTCTTACAAGACAGCTTGAGAGCAGATTGGCCACACAAATCCTGCCTGTAGTTCACCTGCAGACATGGAGAGTGCACAGCTGCTGATGGAGTCACTACCAGTGCCCACTAGTGTGCAGTGTCATTGGGACCTGACTCCTACCACCAATGGAAAATCCCTTGGCAAGTCCAAATGGCATCTTTTAAATCACTTGATAAGATTACCTGCATGCAGGTTTTGCTGGATCAGTCCAGGTGATTCACCTTCTTACAGAAGCAAGTCTGAGACCCTCACTAGTCTGGCCAACTGGTTGAGATGAGCTACAACAGATTGAACATAATGTGTTTCAAAAGCAAAAGCCATTTTTTGTTCTGAAGATTATTTGCTAAGAGTAGAAGATCCTTGGACAAGTGTCTGTAGAATCATAGAATGTCTTAGGCTGGAAGGACCTCCAGAGGTCACCCAGTCCAACCTCCCTACACATGCAGGGACATCTCCACCTGGGTCAGGTTGCTGAGAGCCTCATTAAGCCTGACCTTGAATGACTTGAGATGGGGCCTCCCCTGCCTCCCTGGCAGCCCATTCCAGTGTCCACCACCCTCACATTAAACAACTTTTTCCTAATAGCCAACCTAAATCTATCTTTTCCTACCTTCAACCCATTACTCCTTGCCCTACCATTACAAACCCTTTTGAACAGACCTTCCCCTGCCTCCCTGTAGCCTCCTTCAGGTACTGGAAGGTCAAAATAAAGTTTCCCCAGAGCCTTCTCTTCTCCAGAATGAACAGCCCCATCTCTCTCAGCCTGTCTTCAGATGAGGGATGCTCCATTCCCTTCATCATTTTTGAACATTTCCAATATGTCCACATCTCTCCTGTGCTGAGGGCTCCAGAGCTGGATGCAGGGCTCCAGGGGAGGTCTGAGCAGAGCAGAGCAGAGGGGCAGAATCCCCTCTCTCCAGCTGCTGCCCACACTTCTCCTGATGAGATTGGATTTCTGGGCTGCAATTGCACCCTGCTGGCTCATGTCCAGTTTTTCATCCACCAGCATCCCCTCTCCACTGGACTGCTTTTCCAGTTTAACCTCTCCCAGCCTATCCTGATACTGCTGCTTACCCAGGTGCAGGACCCTGCACGTGGCCTTGTTGAGCCTCCTGAGGTTCATCTGATACTCATGTTTACACGAGCAGCTGATGATGTTTCTGTCACACAGAAGTCTGTCATGGCTACAACCACAACCAGCCATGGCAGCTTCCTACTGCTCACCTCCCTCCCCCCTGCCTGACATCATCATTCCCAGGGAGAGGTTTCCTTCCAGCATGAAAAAGTTCTCCTTATGTGACAGTCCTCAACTCTTGAGATAGCTTGGGGTACATGTAGGCAATCAAGGCACAGGTCCTAGGCACAGACAGACCTTAACCCCCAATATATCCTCTTAAGGAAAAGTCTTTCCAGGATCTAGAGGAGACAGGATACTTACTGTTGCTATGAGTTTATTTTATTTTTTTTTTGCATTTTAAACAGCATTACTACAAGAACTCCCCTAAGAAACCTCTCTCACTACACAAAAAGGATGGCTGTGAATTGTGGACATGCTGTGGGAAAAGAGAAGTGTTTTATTCCAGATGGATGATGATGTATCTCAAACAACCATCCTCAATGAAAAAAAAAAAAAAAGAATCAAAAACCAGGCTCAAAATATAGCCTGGGTCTGCAGGTGCTAGTTAAATATAAAGTGCTTCTCAATCTTTTTGCAGCAAGAATCAAAATCCATCACAATTTCTTTCAGGGACTTTATCTTGGAGTCCTCTGTCACAAAAGTGGCTGTAACCCTGGGTTGCAACTACATCAGAAATCAGATGCTGGCAAGACATTTGTGGATGTGAGGCTGTACCAAGTGGTTTATATAAGCCCAGTGGGGATGTACTCATCTCAAACTATTGATTTCCATGCACATTTTGAACAAAAGCTACCTATCATAACATGATGGAAGGACTGCAGCATCATGAGATCAGAGGCTGAAGGGACTGTAAAGTCTTTTCCATCATTTCCTCTCTAGACACCTAGAAACACAGTGGTTTTCAAGCTTTGCTTTGTTTTTATTTGTTTAATTTTGCTTCCACCAGCAGCATTCTTCTGTTATCCTGTGTACTGTAGCTGACCAGCTCAGAGCCAGAGCCCACTGCCCACAAATTCCCATTGCTCTTTGGTGGTCAATATTGAGTCATTTGTCTCCAGTTAGACTCCAACAAATAGAATTTAAGATCCATGACACCTTCCTTGCCTTCAGCTCTGCTCAGTAACCCTGCTGTCATTCTCTGCAGTGGTCAAAATCTCTTCTCCTGGAGACTGAACTCCCCTCCTGCAACCCACTTAGAGTCAGTGTGGGCAAAAGAAATTGACATTATGGAGGTGCTTTTGGTAAGGAATGAGAGTCAGTTGCAGCTGAAATGGGGCCTGGGGGAATCTCAAGGACTCTTAGCCAGGCACCTTTCACAAGCAAGGCAGTCAAAGCAAGAAACACATTAAAAAATATTTAAAATAGAGAAAATCTAAAGATGACATTTCTTTTTCTGATAGATACACAATCTGTATGATTTTTGACAGTGAAGCCAACCCCACAGGCATCCACAGATTCTTTCCTTTCAATCTTTCATTTCTGTGTACATTTTTTCAGGCATTTCAGACCATGGTCCATGTCTTTCCAATTCATTTAAGTGGTCTATATCCATCACTGAACCACATACAGGTTTTATTTTTAATGTCATATTTGGCTGCATTATTCTGAACTGCTTTGAAAGGATCATGTCTTTGAATGCTCTAGTTCAAACAAAAAAAAAATATACAAAACAACAGCAAAAGCACAAAATGATGTCTTAGAAACTGAACTCTACACTTTGGAAATGATATTTGTATTATATAGCTCCTGAAGGCATCACTTATCTGAAAGCTATTTGACATTAACCTAAATTATTGCTAGGATAATTCAGGATATTATATCTGATGCAAACACACTAGTCCTGTGAAAGGGTAGTTGCCAAAAAAAAATGTGTTGAGTCTTGCTGCTTTATTGTTTATTTGCATTTGGCATACACATTGGCTGTTGAAGTGAAGCTAGTTTCAGAGAGGCAGAAAGCTAGATCAGTCAAAAAAAAATTATAAATAAGCTTCATAATGTACACTGAGTTTTGCAACTAGAGTAGCGTGTGTGTTCAGATATAGTATTTTTATGCTTTAGGGTCTTTTTAATTGTTTTAATATGTAAAAGAATAAGCACATTACTTTGAAATGCTATTGTAGAGCTAATTTTACACATAGTGGGGGAATGTTGTCTGAAAAAAAAATAAAATTAGAAAAGATGATATAGGCTGCCTTTAGCTTTATTTTCTTTGCAGCAGGTCCAGTGGGTATCTGTCAATTCCAGCCAGGGCCAGGTTTGTGTGGCATCTTCTAACTGAAGTGATAAAATTGCTGGTGTGGGCAAGATTGTTGGCCAAACAAAAGCATAAAGGCAGCAAATTTAGGTGGGGGTTTTTGTGCATGGAAAACTTCATGAAATAGGATTGGGGTTTCAAAGTATTTAAAATCATTTAGCATAATTTACTCTTGTTTTAACTCCACTGACTACAGTTAAATTAAACCAAGAGTTTGACCTTGTAAGTCTACAAATTTCAGTGTCAGGCAGCTCAGGTCTATATAAAGATACTTAAGCTTAGTAAAGCAGCAATAATAGTATATAAATGTAATGTGTGATAAAAATCTTTAAGTGTAGTAAGATTATTTCTCTCCAAATTTCTATTCATCACTTTTTTTTTTTTTTAGATAAAATTTCAGAAGTGCACTTATTGGCATTGGGATATGTGGAGAAAAGCATGATGCTGGTGCAGAAATGTACCAGAGCTAAGATTCAGTTCTTACTCCTCCAGACAGTCCATGTGTGCCTGCCTCACACCTTACAAATCCCACTGAAATCACATGTTTAAAGTTACCTGTTGGGAAATCTCAGAGGATTCTGGTTTCAGTGCTGTCTGGCTTTGTTTTTTTCTCTTCCCTGACACCCCCCCCTCCTTTTTTTTTTACAATACCATTTGCTCTGGAGGTGTCTGGGATTTAATAATTCAAGGCAAACATGCAGTGGTTTCTTTTTGGGTTGTTTTTGTTTTTTTAAACATTCACCTAAGGGCATATACTCAGCTGGTGCAAATCAGCACAGTCCTGTTGACTTCTGCAGCTTCCAGCAGCCAAACAGCTGCCAGGTCGAGTTCTAACGTGTCAAGTCACTTTATCAATATAACTGCATTTTGCAATGTATTTGTCTCTGTTTTGCAAGGTGGAAAGTTACCTATGGTGCAGAGTGTGCTACCAAGACTACCATTGACAGCTGTTGACAGGACATGATTTCACTGTATCACTTCATACTTGAAATTCATGGCATTCTTCTAATCAGGGTACAAACAAGAAAAGGTGCATGTGTTACTGTTTCTTTTCAAGGTGCATCCTTTTTTTTTTTAGTCTGTGTGCTTCATAGTCACTGTTCAGCATTCTTCACATTCTTTGCATTCAGCATTAAAAACACCTATGTGTGAAATCCAGCATCACCTACAGAGGTACAGCAAAATGCAACTGATCTCTTCCTACTCAGCTATTTTGGTTTACCTTTTAGCCATCCATAGGACATCAAGGGGCTACAGCATTCAACCTGTGGTATGTCAAGTGTTGCACCATTGCTGTAGGTGACATCTGGCAGCCTCTCTCCTCTTCTTGCACAGCTGCTGATACCCTAAACTCCTTGGAAAATCAAAACAGCACCTTTCTGCTGTACAGAATGTCTGGGGAAGAATGCAGATGCTTCAGAAAGCCTCGAGCTCCCTTTGCAAGCTTCCAAACACAGCCCTTAGCTGTAACCACATACCTGCTCTGTGGCACAAGTGGCACCCTGTGGTGTGGGGCTTGCTGGGTGAAGAACCCCCTCCACTGGGGCTACTTTACATTGAGTGCATTGATGTCCACCAGAGCATGCACCTTCCCATAGAATGTATTCTTCAGCTTCTACAAGCTTGTAAAGATAGTTGACTGCAAAAAATAAATAAATAATCATGTGTCAATACAGCAGAATTATTAAGGCACACAGAAGGTTATCAATATTGTATTATATCAGAAGTACAGTCCTTTGGAACTGAACGTTTTGCTGCTGGCAGTGCAAGAGAAGCAAAATTGTGTATTTATTGTTGGGTGCTGAGGGTTCGGTATGAAAAGCAATATAATAAAAATGTTCACAGTGTCCAGTTATTTTTAGTTGTTCCCAAATTATTGGAAAGGAAAAAAAAAAAAAAAAGTTTTGTATTTAAAACTGCTTTCCTGAGGTTTACTTCACTTTTCTAGCTATATTTTTCTTTTAGCTAAAATGTAAAATCAATATGAATGCAGTAAGTATTGTATATTAAATACTGGAAATTAGCAACGTTGGTTCCTAGTTTTTATGTCTGCGAGTCTTTTTCTCAGCACTGGATATTCTAGAAAATCAACAAAGACACACAGCCAGACACAGAAAAGTAAGCACGTGCACACCCTTAACAGCACACTTTATTGATTATTTTTTCTTGATTGAAAATAAATACAACTAGTAACATTTCTGGGTATATAGACATAGTAAAGTGGTTGTTTTGAGTCAAACACAGAATGACACGACATCAGACTTTAAAACCAGATGCACATCTTCTGCCAAGGGCTGCAGCAGTGCCAGGGAAGTGGTGGCAGTCACCTGAAACTACTCCCAAATGTGCAGATGTGTTTGGGGTGAGGATATCACCATGCTGCACAAAAGGGGTGTCATCATGTACCTGGGAATACTCCCAGTCTTATTTTGTATGAATTTTAATGCAGCTTGCTTCTGTTTTCACTTCTCCAGCATGACAGGGAGCTCAGTGAGAACTTCTGCATGATGTGCTTCCAGAGCAGCCATCCTTGTTTCAGAACACACCAGAATCAGAGAGGCAGGGGTTGGAAGGGCCCTAGAAGATCATCTAGACCAACCCCCCTGCCCGAGCAGGGGCACCTAGACCAAGTCACCCAGGAACAGATCCAGGGGGGGCTGGAATGTCTCCA
>JAOEGS010022297.1:0-20595 GCA_025447755.1 Corythornis vintsioides | reverse complement strand
GACTTGGTCTAGGTGATCCTGCTCGGGCAGGGGGGTTGGACTAGATGATCTTCTAGGTCCCTTCCAACTCCTAATATTTGTGAATCTGTGAATCTGTGACAGTCAGATAAAACAAACTGATTTAGAAATTTGCACTCTACCATCTTAAATCTTGAGGGGAAACAGAGGGCTTCACAGTCATATCAAAACTTTCTCACTTTGTGGAAGCCTCTGTATTTTTATTTCCATTGTGAATCTTCTTTCTTATTTTGTTCTAAAAATACCCATAGGTACTGTAGGCTGGTGTTAGCACATAGTTTCCTTCTGCTGCTTTTAAGTTACTGTTTCTGAATCAGTTCAATGCTTTCACATGTAAACCTGATCCAGTTATAGTGGGTATGTTCACTTTGAAACGTGAACATACCCGCTGTACGTGAAAAAAAGTTTTCTTTGAAATTGAAAAAGCACTCTTGCATCTGTCTTGGGTCTTGTAACTCAAGCAAGGCCACTGAAACAGAGGCATGTGTTGATGTGGGAGAGGGTCCCTGAAATGCCCCAGGAGCAGGTGTCAATCTCTCTGGGGAGGTTTCAGAGATGGTCCCTAACTCAGCTGTTTTGTCCAAGTAAGTAGAAAATTAGAGTGACCTGCCCTCATTCTGAAGATTTTCCTCTTGATCCCTTCATCCCCAAATTCACGTGGCCTCCTGTTTCCAATGCCAGGTGTTCTTTTCATTTTGAATGGGTATAAAAATGGCAGCCCAGAAGGTCAGTCAAATCCTGGGCTGCATCAAAGGCAACGTGGCCAGCAGGTCAAGAGAGGTGATTCTGCCCCTTTACTCTGCTCTGGCGGGACCTCACCGGCAGCACTGTGTCCAGCTCTGGAGCCCTCAAAACAAGAAGGACATGGACCTATTAGAGTAGCTCCAGAGGAAAGTCACAAAAATGATCAGGGGGCTGGAACACCTCTCCTGTGAAGACAGGCTGAGAGAGTTGGGGTTGTTCAGCCTGAAGAAGAGCAGGCTTTGGGGGCACCTTATAGCCACCTTCCAGTACATGAAGGGCCTGTAAAAAACAGGGAAGGTTTTTTTTTTCACAAGGGTTTATAGTGACAGGACAAGGGCTAACAGCTTTCAGCTAGAAGAGGGTAGATTTAGGTTAGACATAAGGACAAAGTTCTTTAGTATGAGGGTGATAGATCACTGGAATGGATTGCCCAGAGAGGTGACCCCATCCCTGGAGATAGTCAAGGCCAGACTTGACGAGGCCTGACCTAGTTAGAGATGTCCCTGCTTGTGGGGGGGTTGGACTTGATGACCTTTAGAGGTCCCTTCCAACCCAGTCCACTCTATGATTCAATCTATGATAAAAAAAGTGAATCTGGAAATGGACTGAACATGATCAGCTGGGAGCATCTATGGCATTCATGGAGGTGGAAAAGGATGGAAAGCAAAGCAATTGGATTTTTCCTGTCTCCCAACAGCATTCTTCAATTATCTTACAGAATTCTTGCCTCTTCATATAGAAATAGTATCCTCTCTTCTGCTTCTAGGCTCAACAGTAGGACATTTTGTATCCAATTTCTACTACTTGATTGCCCACCATGAATGGCATGAGCTGTCAAGGAAGCAATCTGCTCTTAAACTCAGCCTCTTTATTCAATGTTTATCTCTCTTATTTTAGTTTGATTTATACAACTGTGCTGTAAATCAGTCCTTCTTCCATAGCGTCTTTCATCCTATTAGTTACCGTCAGGTGAGTTTGACAGGTGAACAGAGGTCTCCAACAGCAAAGTTAATTCCTGGAAGTTTTGAGAAAGTCTGTGGGAAGGTTAGAGAGACCTGGAGGAGTGCCCCTTTTCTCCCAAGAAAGGCTGCAGGCTCAGCTTACTTATCTGCTCTACTTGGCCTTCCAGCATTCCACTGAGGGTGTGTATGGCTCAGGATCAGAGTTGGAGGATGTGTAGGAGGCTTCAAGGGACTAAAGGTATTGTGGAGAAAAAGAAACTGGGGCTTGGCAAACCATTTGTGGGGACACATGGCTCAGCCCATGAGAAACGAGCCTTTGTTGGGTCTGCTGCCTATAGAACACTTCTTTCTGTGGTTATCCAGCTGATAAAAACCTATTGTTGCCAGGTCTTTTTTCTTTAGTAAAGAATCTTGGAATTTATTTTTGTTCTCTGCAGCAGGTTTTGATTTGTTGCAGTGGTGATGAGTGAGTCTCACCTCTTGTATCAGAATAACCAAAATCACATTTGGCTTTGGTTTTTCCAGTAGTCTAATTTTAGAAGAGTGGCCTTTTTCCTGCTGGTTTATCTCTTCAATACACGCAGGATTACTCCATTATGGTTATCAGAGGTGCCAAGGATGAGCTTAAGGATGTTTAATCCTTCTTGTTCAGCAGCCAACCAAAGGAAACCTGTTTTAAGGAAATGAAGAAAACACAATTTGTGAGCTGTCGTGAAGCTTCTTCATGACACAATAAATTGTAAAGCCTTCAGGATGAAGTTTAATACTGTGAAATAAATAAATGTTTGCACTGCAAAAGGCAACTTTTGTTACAAAGCTGTGCTACTGACTACAATTAATCTTCTCTTTATGTAAGTTTAAATAATTTATATGTGTAGAATTAAGACTGAGCCCTAAACAGTTATAGTCTGCTTGTTAAGATTTTATTTTCAACCTTATATCCTTATGTCTCCTCTCTTGCAGTGTCTGTGTAGTCCTAGTTCAAAAGATGAGATGCCTTTGGTTTGCTTTGCTATCAGTCTAGGTTTTTCCATTCTCCTGGAAGTTTCCTTTGTCAGTGGAGCAAAAGCAATAATTATCTGACTAAAAATAGATGTCTGCATTAGGGAGAAGTGATTTGCTTTCTGGGTTCCATTGGCTGTGTTAGATTTCTACTGACTAGAATGAGACTTTAAGCACCTATGTCACAGTTACCCAAATTTGTGTCTTAATATTGAATGGAATCTACCCTGGGTCCTTGATTCATTTCTTCACATGTAGGAGAAATTAGTTAAAATTAAGTATTATCTCAGTTGCTGTAGAGTATCTGGGACATTTGTATGGGTCTAATCTGCTGAAGAGCCTTGTCCTCCTGTTCTGGCACTGGGGGGCCAGATGAATTCACAGCAATACCTCAACTGGCACTAGATGCCAGTGTTTAGGGCATCTAGTCCTAACCATGAACCTGTCCTGTGTACACATGTGCTGGGTATCTAGGTTTTCAAAATATTCCTTGGAGTCCTCCTTTTTAAAATATCTTTTCCCTCTTCCCCTCTATTTCCCAGAACTGAAAGATGTTGAGGGGTAGCTCAGGTGGGTGCTTGAATGCTCAGGGCTGCAGCAGGGCAATTTGGAACCAAAACATTCTTTTGTGTGCCATATGGTGACTCTTACTGTTCGACACAGCACAGGTGTGGGAGCAGTAAGCAGTCGGATAGTTTTTTGTTCAACTTTGTTCTTCTGCTGAAATGAAGAGAATTTCATTTCAGAGGATGAAAACAGTATTTTGACTAATCATCCACTCTACTGAAAAGCTGAGCTTAATCCCTTGAATCTCATGCCAGAACTTGTTTTGTTTTTATTTATTTAGCTTCCGCAACAAAAAGATGCTTTAACCTCTTTGCAGTCCTTACACTGAACGTTGCACACTGAACCATGCATCAGCATGCAGATCAGAGAAGCACTTCATGATTTCATGGCAACTTTTTAGTAAAAAAATTAAAGAACAAGTTCCCATGACATGTAGGCAAAAAACTCATGTGTTATCTAAATACTAGATAGCTTGCAACAACTGTTCATGCAGGTGCGTTTGGTATTTTGCATAATCACATTTGCATTTTGACAGATCTGTGCTCATGGTGTGAATACTCTCATCATTTTGCATCCCTAGACAGTTGTGTTGTGTAGGGGTAAGAACTGAGTGTATTTGTCCTCCTGACTGGTTACTGAGCCTGTGATTTGTTCAGTGCCCTCCCCTTTGAACTACTGCAGGTGTTCTTAACCTAAGGTTTCAAACTTTGTAGTGCCAGCTTCAGATTCACAAATGCTCTCATGTATCAAATAGTTATGCACGTCCCTGCATCTTGTAAATAAATAAATATTATTGTCACTAGTGCCCAGTGACAGCATAAGAGGCAGTGGCCACAGCCTGAAACACAGAAGATTCCCTCTGAATATCAGGGAACTCTTTTTTACTGTGAGGGTGACCCAGCACTGGCAAAGGTAGCCCTGGTAGGTTGTGGAGTCTCCATCTTTGAAGATATTCCACAGCTGTCTGGACATGGTCCTGGGCCACTGCTGGCTGTAAGTGGCCCTGCTTGAGCAGAAGGGTTGGACCAAATGACTTCCAGAGGTCCCTTCCAACCTCATCCATTCTGTGGTTCTGTGCAATACTGTATTTGGTCAAAGATGCTAATTCTCAGTGAAGCTAAATAGGGTAACAGCTTCCTTGTACAACAGTCAGAGATGCATTTGACCCAGGAAAGGCAGTTTTTCTTGACTATTCCTATCAAGGAAGTTAGTTGTGAGAGCAGAATATGGTGTTGGTGCTTAGCAGTGAATCTGAAGAACTCTGTACAATTGACTATGATATGTCAAGCAATATATACAATTCTTCTTCATGAAGAGGAGAAGCCTAAGGAAACACTGACTAATCTGCCAGTAAAAATTGCATAAGTGAAATAGGTGACTGGAAGAGCCACTGGAAGAGTGTTAGTGAAAGATTATTTTTTACAGTGGGAATAAAAAATACACGTTTAGCAGATATAAGTAGTCTATAAGAACAAAAATACCTTATTTCCATGTTGTTCCCTTACAAAAGAGAAGTTCCTTTGCACATCAGTAGCCAGATGAAGATTAGCCATCGAAATTACAAGATCTTTATTTAAAAACCGCTCTTCTGCCCTCTAGTGTTACTCAAGTCGTGAATCACCTGATGGCTTTGTGTGTGTGAATTTTTGCTGTCTTTTGGAAAACTGAAAACTTAAATTTGATCTTTAGACTTAAGTGAAAAATTGATACTTGAAGATTTAGAATTTGAGCCTTCAAAAGTTACCTGCAGTGTTAAAACACTTTTTCATAACTGTTATTGCATATTTCTTTCCCTCTCCCTTTCCTTTTTGTCCTTATTTGTTTTAAAGCAGGGTAACATTTGTAGGTTTGTTTTGGTTTGCCTTTTTTTTTTTTTTAATTATTTCTGTAGATCTAATAACTGTGTGGCTACATGCATTAGTTAGTGATTTTTGGGAAATGTTTCATATCTTTACCTCTTCTCTTGATTGAAATTGCTATAGAAATACCAAAGTAGAATACGCAATACAACGGGACTTGTTTTGATCATAATGTCTTGTTTTCTTTTATTTTTTTCCCCTGTTTATTTCTTTATTTATCTTAGGGTTTGGTGAGGAAATACCTGGTTAAATTCAAATCAAAGTAGATATTTCATATGTGGTTATGGCTACATATGGTTTAGTCTGGGTTTGCAGAGGTAATTGTAGTGGTTGGAGGTGTGTACCTGATCTGTCTTTAATGTTTCTCACAGATCATAAAAAGGTCATAAAGTTCACAGTCTACTCTGGCTTAATTTTTATAAGTATGTTTATTCAGGCAGCTATTACACCCAGGATCTGGAATTTCTCTTCTACTTATTTCCAGATTCCCCTCTCTTGACCTTTTACTCTCCAGCTCCAGTCTTTAGATATAGGTCAGTCTTCCCATTTTGGTGGTCCTACATGGTCCCATCAGAAATAGCTACCCAGCATTTAATATCATTTGAAGTCATCAAATATAGATCCCAACTATTGCAAAAATAGATATATAGAATGCCATGACATTTTACACTATGTAGATAATGTAAAAATATGAATACTAATACCAAATATTAATCACGGTTGTAAGGCTGCAAAAAGAAGAGTATTCCTTAGTGAGATAGTGTTGAAATAAAAGCTCATCAACAAATTTGCCACCCATAATATGTACCAATGGAAGCTCTTTACATTTTTTGTTTGTTTGTTTTTATTTTATTTTTTATATACTATGAAATAACCCTCCAGTCCTCAGGCAGACATTGAAAACTTGACCTTTTAAATATTAAGACTAAAAAAAAGGGTAACCAATCGACAGCCACATAAAGTTGCTCTCTAAGTTGGATTTTTATGGACACTTGCAGGGTTGTGATGGATACAGTTCACCTCTAGCCATACATTGGTTCAGGCAGACTAAGGAGCAACAGGCTTCACGCCCCGTGAGTTGGAAAGCTCCCAGCTCAGTACAAGGGGAGCAAAGGTGTCTCAGAAAAATATTTTCAAAGGTGATTTCAAAGCCCAAAAATACAAGAAAACCAAACTACAGAACAAGATAGAAGAGCTAAAATAAAGATCTTGTCTATACTATGGAATAGCATCCAGCTACTTTGCTCTATAAATATTCCCATCAGACTGGGCCCAGTTTGAGCTCTTCCTGACTGGACTGCACACCAGGTGATGCTTCCCTGGAGCAGGGATGCCTCCCAAAGTTTGAGATTTCTTACCTGAGACTAAGAGATCCTTCCTCACCAAAGGCAGAGAGATCCCTCACTTGTGACAGATCCTGGGTGACTGAGAGCATGCTGAACTGATGTTAATGAAACTTTGCTAAGCCATGTAGCTACTTGATATTATTATTAACTTTGTATTGATAATTCCATTAGGGATAAATCAGTACCAAAGTCTGAGACTCATACCTAGGCTCTGCAAGGAGTTTAGAAAGCAAGGGAGCCCACTCTGAACCTTGTAACTCAATGGAAAGGTTCTCCTTACTCTGTTTTTCAAAGAACCACAGAATTGCCTAGATTGGAAAAGACCTCTAAAATCATAAAGTCCAAGAATTAATCTAACATTGATGAGTCCTTGGCTAAACCATATCCCTAAAAACTATGTCTACACAACTCTTAAATACCTCCAGGGCTGGGGACTCCACCACTGCCCCGGGCAAGCCAGGGCCTGATAACAAACCATTCCAGTGCCTCATAACCCATTCAGTAAAGAAATTCTTCCTAATATCCAGTCTACACTTCCTATGGTGTAACTTGAAGCCATTTTGTTCTATCACTTGCTACTTAGTTGAATAGACCAACCCCCACCTTGCTCTAACCTCCTTTCAGGTAGTTGTAGAGAGTGAGAAGGTCTCCCCTGAGTCTTATTTTCTCCAAGCTAAACAACCCCAGTTCCCTCAGCTGCTCCTTATGAGCCATGTGCTATAGGTCCTTCCCCAGCTTTGTTGACCTTCTTTGGAAGCACCTCATTGTCCATCATGCAGTGAGGGGCCCATTTCTTCCATTAGACATAAACTGTTCACCAAGTCTGAGACTAAGATGGGATCCAGTTTCAATTGGACTCCATAAGGGGTTTTGAAAGCAAGGGTGAGGGGTCTCCTCTGAATCTCATTACTCAATAGGAAAATCTTCCTTACCCTTTTTTCTCTGGTCTCTGAATCATTCTAATTCAATTTTCCTTTTCAATTTTCTTCCATCCACTAATTAATAAGGTTACCTTTCCCATCCAATTTACTGAACTTTGTTAAACCATTAAACGTGTTTAAATTCCATTGAATTTATTGAAATGTGTCAGATTATTGTTTCACCTCAATCAAACCTATTACTGCTTCTCTCTTTTGATAGAGCTGCATTCCATTCCTCTGTCACAGAGCCTGAGCATCGAAACAGTCCTGCAGGACAAAGGTAAATTCCTTCTAGCCTGGTTTGTTTGATATTCTTTGCCTAACATCCAAGAAAAAACAAAGATGCTGCCGAACAGCACTAGGGGTCACTGTTAAACGGGATTAGAATGAGTTTTGGGGCACTTCAGTTGCAAACGGAACCTGTATTCTTCACACCAGCATATTGGTAATTCCAGGGCTTGGCCATCTTTTTTTTGAGTGGCTGAATGATTTCATCTGGAAGATAAACAAACGTATATAGAAATTTAACGGGATGAGTGGGATGGAATCTATCTTCTGATTTTTGAGCAAACTTTACAAAGGCATGATTTGTATTCTGCACACAATAATCTTAGAAGTAGTTTTAGTCTTTTTTTAACAAGCAAACTGAGATAAATGCCCTGTCTCAGTTTAGGTTCATGGAACACAACAGCAAGCACTCCATGGTGCCTGAAGTGCCACAGAGTCATGTTGGTTAGCACAGGCTGAGGGTACTTCTTGCAGAACCAGTACCTTCAGCTCCTGTTCAGCATGGATAAGCAGACAGACCCCTATTCCTTCAAGATTTTATTTTTTTAATTAAATGAGTTAGTGAGTTGCTGGTGCTGCTGTGATAAATAAAGACAAAGGTCAGCTGAATGTATTTTATGCATGGAATTTGGACAGGTCTGCTTACAAAACACAGGAGTATGTGCCTACTGTACACATCAGGCAAGTGGCTTCTCAGCAGTGTTTTCCTCCTGTCTGTCCCGTTCAGCACTGGGGAGAATGGAGGATTGGCACCTTCTAGAAATGCTGATATGGGAAGCTTCAGGTGGCACTGGCATTTTGCAACCTTGAGTGCTGAACCACTGGCTGTTTTTTTCCAATTTTAGAGATCTTTGAACTGAAAATTATATTAACAGGGAAAAAAAGGAGCCCTGCCCAAAAGTGTGTGCAGTCCATGGCTGTTGCTATGAGAAAAGCTGAAAATGTTGCAAACTAGTTATGGAAAGGCCTTGCTAGGATTCTTCTATTTTGTTTGCTGGTCAAGGTTGTGAGGCCACACGGTTATTATCATCTGTCTGTCAGCTTGGATGGATTAGTTTTTAAAAGCTATGTGTAATCAATGCAAATATTTTAGGGAATGCTTTAGGCATCAGTGGGCAGAAGCATAATGGTTTGGGCATTAGAGACTGGAAATGAGAGGCAACCACTTCCACAAATGTCTGCAGAGCAAAAACCTGCTTATGATGGATGGTTTATAGGACCCTTAACTCATCTGTGCTAGGAATTTTATGTGGTTACACTGTGAATTATGTATCTTCTGACAGGAAAGAAACAACTCTGTTGGGTGAAATAAATATGATAAGGAGGGAGAAATACACTGAGATCTCACTGTAGATAGGAAAGAGATGTAAGAGTTGCCCAGGGACCTTCTAGAGTGAGTGGAGGTATGTGTGATGAATTTGATCCTGGAAATGCTGCCTGTCTGTAATCAGCAGTTTAATTCACTGTGCTCACAGAATCTGAGGATACTTTATCACTGCTTTTAGAAAGTGAAGATGTAAAATTATTGTAGCTGTGGTGACTGGCTGCCTTTACTGTAGGAACTGTTGTTTTGTTAGAGTCAACCTATAAGCTGATGAAGAAAATGTCAGTGTGCTTCACTACTCATATTGATAACAAAAGAGCTTGTACAACAGGCAAATTTTTTTCCTGGGCTAAGAATAAGTACCATGTTCTTGTAACAACATATTCTTTCAAAGCGGGTCCCATGATCTTTGTGTTAACACCCTTCTAAATTTGCTTCATTTAATTTCTGCCTGTGGTATTTCTTAATTTATCCTAGCTCGCAATACTTGCAAGAATATGTGCATGTGTGTGTACAAACCTACTCATCCCTCTCTACCTAAATAAATAAATAAAGTCAAGAGGCAGCCTCAGCTGCATTGTTTAGTATATTAACCTAACCACCCCATCTGTCCTTCAAAGGCCAGAGAGAGAAATCCTGCCCTGATCCTCTGGGTTTCACTTTGATACAGCTAGATAAATTTCACAGAAAAGGAACAAATTCCATAGAAAAATCTGCCTTTCTAATACACACCTCACCAAAAAATATGGCAGGATCTGGAATGTTGCTTGTCGAGTTCAGACTTAATATCTCATTTGTTCCCATTTTGTTCCTTAGTAGATTTTGTGTTTGCCTCAGGCAAGAGCAACAAGTTTCTTCGTGATGAAATGTGATCATTTATTTGGATGCTGGCTGTAAGAATGTAAGTGGCATTTCTGTTGGTTTGGCATGAGTCTCAAGAGGTACTTTTTTCTTTTTTACTTCTGGCTTGATTGTTCTTGCCTCTGGATTAATTCTCTTCTGGTAGCACAGCAAACTGGCCTCAGTGTGTGTTACTGTTATATATGTTATGATTTTTGCCAACTGACTCACCTTTGGCATCTGTTATACCTCTCATTGGTTCTGGCAAAGCCAGCACCTGTTGACTTCTGGATTGGACACCATTCAGCTGACCTTATGTCACATACAAATCTCCATATCTACCTGGACCTTGATCAAAATGTTTGTGGAGATCTTATAGATCCAGGAGGTTGTGGCTGGAAGAAGGGCCCATGCAACTAAGGAGAGACTTGCAAGAGGTCCCAGGTTCTGTCTCTCATCACCAACTTTCTCTAGTTATTTAGACTTCATTTTTCAGTTGATGTAGGGGATTGAATTGCACTTGCAAATGGCCAGTAAGGAATTCCCCTGGAGGAGGAAAGCTCCCAGCTGCCACAGAGCCAGTTTCTGCATGCTGTTCTGTTTCCACTCCTCCTGCCTGGCAGAGACTGATAGGAAAGGAATGAGGCTGAGAAAAAGGAATCTTACTGAGTTTTATGTGGCTCATTGGACCAAACTTTTAAGTTATTCTCTCCTGCATTTTGATGAACACGATCTGACCCAAAGGCCTGGGAGGCATAACCCACTCATACATGTTCTCTTTTCTTATGGCCAGTGTTAGGAGGGAGACCCTGACCCACAGCACCTCTGGCAGCATTTTCTCCAGGCAGCATAAATTACTTGGACACACAGGATGTGGACACAGCTAACACCCTTGCTTCTGTTTCTGTTCAACAGTTGAGTGGGGATCTGTGAGACTTATTGCACTTGTGATGTTGATGGTGGATGGGCATTAGGACTTGTGCATGTTCAGGGTACTCCAAGCTTACTGCTCAAGGACACATATTTACATTGAGTAAGCCTGGTAACTCCAAGTGTCCAAACTGTGTCAGTTACCACGGGTGAGTAGAGTCTGATGTGCCTGGGATAATGGTTTCGTTGTGCACTCAGAGCAGGATTGCTCTGCACAAGAATAATGGTCACTGCACGTGTGCAGTTGTGGTAGTTTAATCCCCAAAGCAACAGGGTGAGAGATGAAAGGAGTAGAGCTGGTAGTCCTGTCCAAACACAAAACCACACACAGGCAACAGTTTCTCTGTCTTCATGTCCCATCTCTCACATCCAAACATCCTGTGCTCTTTTCTGAATTAATTCAGACCAGTGTCTGGGATTTCAGTTTTAACAGACTCGACTTAAGTTGAATTGTTTGGACTTGTGGAAACTGGGTATTTGAAAACCACTTCCTAGAGCTTCATATGTTCACCACAGACATATTAACATGGTCACTTTCTGCAAGCGAGTCACAAGTAGCTGGGCTTTAAAAGAGCTATGTCATTTCTCTTCTGTGGGGTAAAAATTCCTCATGTGGTGCCTAGAAATTCCATGATGTAAAGAGAAACCTGTATTTTCCTCCACATATAAAGACAGGTTTAATATCTTTATCAATGTTCTGGATGAGGGGATTGAATGCACCCTCAGTAAGTTTGCAGATGACATCAGGTTGTGTGGGAATATTCATCTCGAGGGTAGGGAGGCTCTACAGGGGAATCTGGACAGGTTGGATCAATGGGCTGAAGCAAATAGTATGAGATTCAATAAAGCCAAGTACTGGGTCCTACATTTGGGTCTCAGGAATGCCAGGCAACCCTACAGTCTTGGGGAAGAGTGACTGGAAAGCTGCTCAGTGGAAAAGAGCAGCTTCCAACTCCTTATGACAGCCAGCTGAACATAAGCCAGCAGTGTACCCAGGTGGCCAAGAAGGCCAAATGACATCCTGGCCTGAATCAGAAATAGTGTGGCCAGCAGGAGTAGGGGAGTGATTGTGCCCCTGGGCACTAGTGAGGCTGCACCTCAAATATTGGATTCAGTTTGGGGCCCCTCACTACAAGAAGGACACTGGAGGTGCTGGAGGGTGCCCAGAGAAGGGCAACTCTTCAGCTTGGTGAAGAAGGGTCTAGAGCACAAGTTTTATGAAGAGCAGCTGAGGAAACTGGGGTTGTTTAGTTTGGAGAAAATTAGGCTCAAGGGAGACCTTCTCACTCTACAGCTACCTGAAAGGAGGCTATAGTAAGGTGGATGTTGGTCTCTTCTCCCAACTGGAAAATGATAGGATGAGAGGAAATGGCCTCAAATTGTACCAGGAGAAGTACAGATTGGATGTTAGGAAAAATTTCTTCCCCAAAAGGGTTGTCAGGCATTGGAACAGGCTTCCCAGGGAAGTGATGGAGTCACCATCCCTGAGATACTTTTTAAATGTTTAGGAACATGTTTAGGGACATGGCTGAGCGGTGGGATTGGCAGTGTTAGGTTTAAGGTTGGGCTTGGTCATCTTAAAGATCTTTTCCAAACTAAACAATTCTATGATTCTATTCAAGTGGTTTGCTCAACACGTGTTCCAAGAGACAAGTGGAAAAATCTACAAAGATCCCAGTCTCCTTTGTGAACAATATGTCTATACTTAGTAATTTCCCCGTCTTTCTAAAGCCATTAAAATACCTTTTCCAACTTGTGAATTGTTTATTGTTTTCTTCTGTGCAAATAAGTTTATTTCTTCAGTTGCAACATTGAACAGAATTGTATTTCAAGTTAAACAGAATGTTTATTGTGGGGGCAGCTTTAAAAGTGCTAGTAAATTCAAGTAAATAGAAAACTCTAAGCATTTTACTGAACTTACCAAAAGGACTTTTTTAGTTATATATATAAATATGTATGCATGTGTGCATGTTGACCAGCCCATACATGATTTAAGGAGAGAAATTAAATCATAAAAGTTAAGCCCAAAATATGCTTAGGGCAGTGACTTGGATGAAGTCTTCTCCAGACCACTAAGGTTAAAAAATTAATCCTAGTGCTGAAAAGGTGGGATATGACTTGTACTCAGAGGGGTGGACTCCCCATGAGCTTTTGTTCAGATAAATTAATATGCAGTACTTGCCCCTCTAATTGGTAATTACAATTGTGCCAGTGTGTTTGCTTGAGTTTATTTCATACAGCTGCTGCAAGCCTGTGCCAGAGGGCAACCTGTCTCTTCCAGCATGAAAAAAAAAAGAGCTGAAAGAACTGGGAAGGTCTCAGGTCTCCAGTAAGTCCTTGATCCTGTTGGTTGTGGGAGTTTTGTATATGAAGGGCTTGTAAAGCCAAGTCCTTTGCATGCTTTAACCTAATGTAATTAGACTACCCTTTGATTTTAGTGCCTTGAGCTCTTTTTCATTACAAAGGTGGTCAGACAAACAACATTTGTTAAATGGAGGCAAAAATCTTAATTCAAGTTTTATTATCTAATTAAGCTACAGAATATACAGCTAATAAAAGAAGGCTTGATTTTTTTTAGGGTGGTTTTTTTGGGGGGTGGGGGGTTGTTGTGTTTGGGTTTTTTTGTGTTCATTTTCCTTCTGAAAATGCTGGGTACCTTTGAAAACTTTATATTTTATGTGGGCACCTAATTTAAAATTCCAAATCTGAGAGAGATTTGTCCCTTCAGCTTCCAGGTGGGTTTGGCACGTAGACCATGTATCCTGTAGTGAGAATGTTCATTGCACAATATGCATAGGTGCAGTATGTCAAACTTTAATGTCTACTTCTGGTACTGGAGGTAATACAGCAGGCTAAATAGCCTTCTTATGAGAAGACTGACTTACAAGCAAGATTTTTTTTAAAGTGTATATATTTACAAATTCAGTAGCAGAAAGTGTTTATCATTCTGAGAAATGCTGATAATAAAAATAAAATTCTGTGTACAGTTATAAGAATTAATTGCATCAGGATAATATGTTATATGATGGAAAAAATGTGCCAGTGTGCATCTACACCAGCCTTGGTCATTTTCTCAGAAAGGTCAGAGGATAAAAGTATTATGCCCTGTCAGGCAGCCAGCTCCATTTTACAGCTGTTATTATTTGCACTCAGCATAGAGGAAATAGGCTCTCGCCTTCAGCTCACAAAATCAAATCCTGAAATGAGATGTGCAAAACATTCAGACTGGATCTCTAACATACTTGAAATCAGTCTTGAGTCAAGCCCAGACTAGCTCTATGCACTTGCACCCTTTGGCTGGAATTTTATTTGATGTTTTCCAGCAAAGGTCAATATAAATAGTTTCTTTTTACCTATATCTAAAGATTTTCAAACTTTCACAGGTTTCCATGACTAGCATTATGATGTGATCTGTGTTTTATTAGCAGTTGGTGTCAATGGTTAACAAACATCACTGTGATTTTTCACAGTTAAGGCTCACTTCAACTGATGCTGCTACAAAATCCAATGGAGAGAGAGCTGCCTCCACGTGTATCTGCACTGACAATGAATTTGAGCCAGACAGGTGCTCTGTATCCTTATCCTCTGCCTGCTGACCTGTGCCTCTTTTCATGTTGTTCAATCCATCATCCTTTTGGTACATTTTGTCTGGCCTAGGATGTAGCTGTGATGTTGAAATGCTTTAGCCAATGGCTGCTAGTATGTTCTAGGTGTGTGATAAAAGATGTATCAATACTGCAAAGCACAGCTAAGGACTCTAAGCTTTAACTCAGTTAACCAAAGCTACCTAACGCAGGTTAAAGCAGCAGCAAAGATATCATAACATTCAAATATCATTTGAATGTTCACGTCACACCAGAAGCTTGCAGTCAAGGCTGCACAAACATGCTCATCAAAAAGGAGATTGAACTGCTGCAAAAGACACAAAGGAGAAAAGCTGTAGGGACTCTGACTAGTGGTTACCCAGTATTCCCTGAGGGTTTGTGTCCTCTCTGCCTTTTGTAGCTGTGTTTTCACAGGTGTTCATGTGTGTGTATCCCACAGACAGCTCCACCACATTTGCTGTGTTGCTGCTGGCCCAAAATCCAAGGTGTGCTGTCCTCTAGAAGATGTGAGCTATGTCTGGTTAAGACCTCACTTTCCTGCCACTGTAACTCTTAGTATATATCCTACTTTGTGCTAAGCTTCAAACTAAGGAGTGTAGAAATGAAGTGAAGCTTGTGCCGTGGACACTGCTAAAGAGCTTGGCCGGGTTTGCTTTGCATGTTTCCGTTGTATGGAAGCCTGGCAGCAATGGGGAGGCCAAATTAAACCAATTATCCATAATCTGCTGTTGAGATTATTGAGATATATATATATACAAATGTTTCTGTTTCTGATGGTGCTAGCGAAGTGGCAGGAGCAATTCAAAGGCTGCAGTCCCCACAACAAAGCACTGGCAGCAGACACACGATGCGGCAAACGGCCCCATGAAGGACAACTGGAGGGGGTGGGGAAAGCAGAGGCAAGAAGTGATTGTCTGTCTGCTGATAATGGGACCAATTTTCGGTGCAGCTATGCCAGCTGAGCTCCAGGGAGGCACGAGGGAATCCAGCTCAATGGGCTTTAATTTGTGCATATGTGTATAGATTATATATGACAGGCACGATTCCACATGCCTTCCACATCATGGCACTGTACTTAAACCCTAATACAGAGATAATGCAGATCTGAGATAATCAAAGCAACCTTTGTCATGCTGAAAACTGAAACTCTTGAGGGCAGAGTTTAATCAATGTATTATTGGAACGAAAATTCTAGCCTTCTTGTAGTGATTGCATTACTAGGTGCTATATTTAATTCATGAAGAAAACTATGAGTTTTAAAATTGAAATGAGACTCAAAACTTGCTGTTCAGTGCAGGACGTAAAATTAATTTTCTGTTGGTCATGGGCATCAAAGATATAGGAAAGAAAGAGCAAAAAATCTTTATTGTCTCTTTCTGGATTCCTGTTATCAGATTCTTAACTGTCTCAAATAATTTTAGAACACTGCAGAAGGGTAGCTGTGATTCACTTCACAAGTTGCATCTCTGCTTTTACTGAAGAAGATTTTTCTTTTACTCCTTTAATAATCTATGTAAATGTCAAGCTTCTGTAGGCTGAAGGAAGATTTCAGCATGATTTAAATACATATTTATGAGAAAATTATTACTTCCTTATGGTTTTGGTAGTATTACCTTTTTGTTCTGTTTTGTTTTTATTGGTGTTTTGGGTTTGTTTGGTTTTTTTTTCAGACAGGCTAATTGCTAGGAGGGGTTTTGTATCACTTCTACATACGTATGTAATGGCAGTAATCACTACCCTTGTCCTTGAGCTTGTATGTTTTTCCCACAGCTTTGGAAAGATTTACTTTAATTAAAAATAAAGAATCTGCTGATTCAAAAGAAAATAGCACAGTGAAATAAATCTGGGTTATATTTGGCTAATAAGGAAACAGGACGATGCCGGATGTGGAGGTGACCGGGATGTTCCATTCCAGCTTTCCTTCCTCATTTAACTTTTCTTTGGCTGCTCCAGCTAGAAATGATGCACCAAGGGCTGGAACAACAGCAGGCATGGAAGTTTTTCATTACCTGCCCCTCTGACACAGTAGCACAGCAACTACCATATTTCCATCTTCCTTCCTATTGACTTCTTTCCCACCCTGGGCTTATTCTTTCTCCTGATGCCCCATATCTTTCCCCATGCATGATTTTATAGCTACTGTCTGGAAAGTCCCAGAAGAAGTTAACTTGTATAGTGGAGAGCTGTAGCCATATTTCAAGATGACATATTATGCAGTATCTTCCTGTAGCCCAACAAACTCTAGTGCTTCCACCCACTGTAGTTCATATGTTTGTTCAGAGTGGCATTTCATCTGCAGAAAAGCAGAATAATATCTGGACCAGCTGGCAGGGAAGTGACATCCACTCATGGTGTTTTGAGTACCAGCCTCTCACTGACTTGTGAACCTGGACCTCAAACTCTGTGCATATCTGCAAACAGACTTGAGTGAATGTGCTTGAATTTGCAGACTGGCTGGGACAGTGGAATTGATATTATCTTTAAGTGTAGAGTTTAAATTCTTCTTATACCTGAGGTGCTTTGCTTGGTGATCTACTTGGCTTGTCCTGCGGTATAAATGGTGGCTTTGGAGTCAGGTGCAAATATCACTCTCTGACTAATATGAGAGTAGCCTTCATGCCAGAGTTCTTTGTACCTGTGGCAGAGGCAGCATTTCCATCCTTCACAGCCAGGTGTATGGAAGGTTGAAACCATTTTAATACTGAAGATCAACGGTGTAAACCACAGATTTCAACAAGTCACCATGGTGTGCTCTGTCCTGGTAACCTCTAGTTGTTGCTGCATGATGCTGGTGCTTTCTTTTTGCTTTTTTTGGTGCTAATTTAGTTTTTGAGCACATACAAGTTAAGTGTGTCAATACATATACTACATCCCTTCTTAAATTTACACCTCTTCTTAAATAAACCTTACAGATTATTTTTGGAAGCCCATCTAAAACCTAGCAATTAAGCTGACTTCAGTGAGGGGTAGCAAGGAGAGTCAAACATCAGTCTTGAGAAGGAACAAAGATCCTGTTACAGTTTTATTGCAACTTCTGTGTTATCTCTCTTTTAGTTTTTTAATTCAAGTTCCTACTGGGTCATCAAGTGAAAACCCTTCCAAATAAGTTTTCTTAACTTCATAAGAGCAAAGGAAGGCTTGAAAACATGAAGCCTGCATGTTCTGGAACTACAATGTAAATATAAAACTTCATAACTCAGATTTCAATTTCACAACCTCTAATGTAATAATGCAAGTGCAGCTTTTTTGGAAGGCCTGATTTAGTTGTTTTTACACTGCAAGCAATACAGTTTTAACTGATAATTCTCACTTAAACTCAGGGCCTGGAAATCTGGGTGAATAGTTTTCTCCTGAAATAATAAAAACTACATGATAAAAAAAAAATAAATAACACCACTATAATACTTCAGGAATATTTAAGTAATAATCTTTTATTGTGATAAATAAAAATAAATAATAAAATGTATCCACTCATATTTGGTATTTGTCCAGTTAAAGGGGGGCGGGGTTATAGTGAATGCCAGATTAGTCATTCCTAACTTGGACAAACCCTGATCATGTCTATATTCATAATTTTTCCATGGTAACCAGCATGGATTATTGAGCTGTGACCATTTTGCTGGGCTCCATGTGTTTCAATTGACCCTTTGGAGAGATATTTTTGTGTTAAATACTTCCACGCAGTGAGTAACCATTTTTCCACTTCACCAAAGAAATATGTGGCTTTACTTCTTCCTTGCATCAGCTATGGTCTTGATCTTAAACTAATCTTCAGTAAACTAATTCAACTCATTAACACACTGGAAAACTATTCTCATTTCTGAAAAAAAGGAAAATTTTTTTTTTCTTTGTGACTTTTTTCCTGACCCTGGAGCTGACCTTGCTCAGGGGTTAAAAAACATAGGTACTGGTGTAAGCAAAACAGATCATAAGAGGGGTGCAAAGAGGGGTGTAAAAGGGGGAGAGTTGGCAAATAGTTAAGCTCAGCCCAGCTATCTTTAAAACTGAGTTTTTAACGAGTTTTCTCTTGACCTGGTCGCTTAATGTGAGGTTATTATATCCACAGAGATTGCAGTAAAGATAAGGCTGCTATCCTGAATTTACAACAGTGAGAATGGAAGCAGAATTTGACCCTCAGATTAACATTTCATGCAACTCTTTTTTTATAGAGGTACTTTAATTCTTCTTTGTTCCAAGTATTTAGCTTGTAACCATACCAGTGTTTCAGTAGCAAAGTGTTTTAACTTTGCAGCAAGCGATTTAGAGTAACTTTTCTACTTAATTATAAGGCAAGTGGTATTTGGTCAAACATTTTAGGTCATTACCACCCCAGTTTGAAGATCTGTAAATAAGTAATAGAAACAATAATTTTGTTTGGTTCGATAATATAACTTGTGAAGGATAGTTGGCCCCTTACAGACAGCCTCTGTGGTCCAACCTGGATCCACATAAGCAGGGGACTTCAGGGGTGTTTCACTTCAGTCATAAGGGTTTAAGACATTTTCATTAAGAAGTAGAATTGCCATTTAAGCCAATCTGGCATCTTCCTTCTGCTAGTGAAGAAACTTTTGCCTCATGACTGTGTTTTTGTCTCTTCTTTAAAGGATGCATAACATTTCTTATAGAAACCAGCTACTGTTGGAGGGAACAGCTGATGTGTGCTTGCCTGATGTGATTGCTGTAACAGAGGTGCACCACAAAGGCTGAATTTGTCTGTCCCACTATTATACTATAAGGCCAGTCCCACTATTGCTTTAGACAAGCAAGACTCCTTTTTCTTTCTTAACCCAGCCATTCAGTCGTAGTGAAGCTTTTCTCTCTAGTGTGGTGGGTTTGAGAATCCTGCCCTGGGAAGCTGTGAATTTTCTGAAGCCAGGAGTTTGCAGCTGTACAACGGAATCACCGAAGGACTGAAGGGTTGATGGTTTTGGAAGCTGTTACTTCTACTCAATTGTGTACTATAAAGACATAGTCTTGTACTTTAGAGTTTCTGTGCTTCAGAAACTCCAAACATTATTCACTGGTCCATACTGCAAATGAGAAAGGAGAGAATGTCTTAGAAAGCATTTCCATCTACCAGGAAGTAAATAGTTATTGCTAGGTTGTCTGTTTGGAAAGTGGGAACCCTCCAAACCCATTACAGATTAAATTTCACTTCAGATAAAGCAAGAGCTGATATTGTTTTGATTCTTGGTTTCAACTGATACCTCTTCTGAGAGAACTGTTGCTGCTCTGCTTGGCTATGTTAAGAGCAGTATGTGATTTTAATATATGTTTCCTTTTGAAGAAGTGTAATTGACAGATGATGTGTTTCAGAACAGAAGTGTCTGTCCCCTGAACTGTAGCTCAATGATGCTCTAAAGTCATGGTAGATAGTAACATGCAGAGAGATGATGGGTCACATGGTGCTATTTCTCCTTGTTTCAAGCTGCTAAATCCCATTAAAAGGGAAGGCAGAAAAAAAAATAATGTATTTTCAGTATTTTCACTCTGTGAATGCAATTACTGTGACTGACATAAACATTGCATAAAATCATGAGCAAAGAAGGAAGTGTCACTGTGGTGGGAAGGCGTTGGTCCACCAAGTGATCTCCCTCATTCATAGCAAGTGGCTCAGAGGCTTTCTGAGGCTTTCTGAAGCCTTTCCAAAACCCTCACTCTGAAGTATTTGCTGTCAGCAACTGGGTCCTCACTGGAGAGACCTTGGATACCGAGATGAAAATTGTCATGTGGGAAAAAAGCCCAAATTTTAATCAGATCAATTAGTTATGCTACAGTTGCTCACTTACAGTCCTCCCAGTTAGGCTTCTTTGCTAGCTGTTATAAATTCAAAGGAAATTTGTTAGTAATTATAAGGGAAATTACTTTTATGCCATCCTCCTTTATGCTTTTTTTACTATACCAAAGACACAGTGTCATTAATATCTACACTCATACAGAACACTTAAACTCCTAGTATCCTAAAATATGTGAGTCTTTCCACTCGATACAGCCAGGCACCCCAGCTCATTTTGGAGTTCTGAGTACAATTTTTTGCCGTTTAGCTGCATAGTTGAAAAGGTTACCACCCTCCCAAGTTGTGCCGGTTTGGGGTCAGGGCAACCCCCAGACCAATAACAGACCGCTCTCTATTAACCCCCCTCCCTCCCCAAAAGGGGAGAGAAAAGGAATAAGGGAGAGAGACTTAGTG